>JASCZW010020556.1:0-12074 GCA_034211315.2 Aedes japonicus
TTTTTTGGCATCACTGCTGTGTATTGATTTGTGCTCTGTTTCGCTGCGTTATTTTTTAGTTAAATTCATCTCAACGAATCGTCTGCAAAATATCCTAAGCCGCTCCATCGTCATCGCTGCCGCCTAACGCTTCACCACCATCCAAAATTATTCCAATTAAACAGTCAGGTAGGACAATTTCTGTGCAAATTATCGAGCTGGCTTGAGAGTGGTCCGAGAAAAGCCCGCCGCCATTGCCCACCAATATAACTCCCACCTCGCCGCTCCCCGCCTGTACTGTTGCATCCCACCAAATACGCACATACTACGTCACCACTGTTGTTTTCTAATCTGCATCCAGCCAGCCACATACTGATGTGTATTGCATCGATTATCGACACGATTTTATAATAATTCCTATCGAAACTGTACTCATCACGCAAGCAAATAAAATCCTATTTCCTGCCGCTGTTTTCATTACACGATCCGAACAAGAAAACTCCACATACGACCGCCGGACATCAGTAATCATCTGCTCGTATCGTTGACCGCTTAGCAATCCTCAACATCGATCAGCTGTAAGGTAAACAATAACATCGTTCGTTTCAATCATCGGACAAGCTGTGCGTCAGTGTGCGTGGGATTCTCAAACTGACAGAGAAAGTGATCTAGATCTACCTTATCGGTTTATCGCAGCCAGTGTTGCTAGTTTTCCGGTATTTTTTCTGCTGCGGTACTGCTGTTGTAAGTGGATCATAGACTGTGACGTCCACACGTTACTATTTTACTCACTTCCTAAGCGTGAAATGGAAATCTGTAATAGCTGCGCTGTAGCCATGGATGCTACGGAAGTTGTTTGCAGTGGTTTCTGCAAAGCAACTTTTCACTTTAGCTGCGCCAAAATAACAGATTCTCTATACAAAGAAATCAACGGGAATCCCGCTATTTTCTGGATGTGCAAAGGATGTCGTGATATCATGGGAAACGCACGTTTCAAGAACACACTAACGTCGATGAATGCGGCATCAATTGAACTAAACGATGTTTACCAAAAAGTGGTTCAGGAATTGAAGACGGAGATAAAGGACAGTTTGATCGCCGAACTGAGACTGGAGATCCAAGGGGGATTCAATAAGCTCTCTCCTGCGGTTTTATCACCTTTACCACGTCGTTTTCAGTTTAACAATCGATCGACACCGAAGCGAACACGTGACGAAGACCCGGAGCGACCCGCACGTCCAACAAAAATATTTCGTGGTAGCAGTCTGTCAGCTAATGGAGCATCCCAGGGCGTAGCAGAAAGGACGGATAGAAAATTTTGGATATACCTCACAAAAATCTCACCCGAAGTTTGTGAAGCGGACATTCACAACCTTGCTAAGGAATGTTTGCAAACGGACGACGTAGTGGCCAAATCACTCATCCCCAAGGGCCGGCCTGTATCCACATTATCGTTCGTATCGTTCAAGGTAGGTGTCAGTCAGGACCTTAAGTCTAAGGCAATGGAGTCTTCCACTTGGCCTCAAGGTGTTGAATTTCGTGAATTCATGGACAACGACTCGAGCGCGCGACATTTTTGGAAACCCACGCTGAATGCCGATCCGGGAGCATTACCGTCGAATTAATCACACCGCCATCCTCCACTAATACTCGTGCTCATTTGACCATGGGTACAGTACCTAGTGCTCACCCTTCAGCTACCTCTCTTTTACCGATTGATTCCAATAGCCGTACCAAAACGAACGAACTTTTTGCGTCTCTTTCTGCTTGTGATTACGACGTTGTGGTATTCACTGAAACATGGCTAAACGTCAATGTGCTAAATGCTGAGCTAACCGACGAATACGTGATCCATCGTTGTGATCGCAATCCGTCCTCTAGTCACCTCCACCGCGGTGGGGGTGTTTTAATAGGTATCAAAAAGGCCCTTCAGAGCAATATTGTGGACGTTAGTAAAGCCCGTCGACTTGAGCAGTTAATGGTTCGTGTTACCGACGGGGCCGCTTCGCTTTTTGTGTGTGCGATCTATCTGCCTCCTAACAGTGAACCTGCTCTGTATGAACAGCATGCAGCGTGTGTCAATGAGTTGTACACACAGGCAAGTACCAGGGATAGTGTTGTAATTGTTGGCGACTACAACTTACCACACATTCGCTGGAGTTTCGATGACGACGTGGGATGCTTTATACCAATCAATGCTTCGTCGGAACAAGAGTTATCGCTAGTTGAAAACATTATTGCTTCCGGCTTGTCGCAAATGAATCACTTGCTGAACGAGAATGAGAGGTTGCTTGATCTAGCGTTTGTGAGTAACTCCAGTGTTTGTGAAATACTAGAACCGCCCTTGCCTTTAATGAAAGTGGACCGTCATCATAAGCCGTTTGTTTTGTCCATTGATGCTTTACACATCTCATCGGGCAATACCAACGTTGAGATCTTCTACGACTTTAACCAATGCGATTATGACGAACTTGATGCTGAAATCTCACAAACCGATTGGAACGGTATTTTAACATTAGGCACCTTAGACGATGCTGTGACCCGATTTTATCTTGAACTGGAAGCAATTTTTGAACAATGCGTACCATTGAGGAAGCGTACACGTCGGCCCGACAATAAACAGCCATGGTGGAACGGAGAACTGCGAAATCTTCGTAATAGGCTACGAAAAGCTCGTAAACGATATTTTCGGACTAAAACTGAAGAGCATAAAGCTTTAGTGCGCGGTTTGGAATCCCAATTCCACGCTCTGAACACGTCATGTTTTCAATCATACATTCACCGGCTTGAGAGCAACATGAAGGACGACCCAAAGCAGTTCTGGACTTATCTACGTAATCGAACGGCATCTCGTGGAATTCCCCCGCTGGTTAGCTACGAAGATAATACCTCAACGACACCGATTGACTCTGCAAATCTTTTCTCTTCATTCTTCCAAAGTGTGCTTAGCAATAGATCAGCACCATTGTCAGAATCATACTTGAGTCTGCATTCGTTCGACCTAAATCTGCCTACGACTTCATTCACGCAACATGATGTGTACACAAAACTGCGTGGTATCGACAGTTCTAAGGGACCAGGATCAGACGGACTACAGCCGATCTTTATTAAGAAGTGCTCTGCTTCATTGGCTCAACCAGCTTCTCTGCTTTTCAATCGTTCCATTGCTGAAAGTGTGTTTCCTGTGAAATGGAAAGAGGCTCTGATAACGCCAATCCACAAATCGGGCAACGTGCACGATGTCAAGAATTACAGAGGAATTTCCATTCTGAGCTGCCTTCCGAAGGTTTTTGAAAGCATGCTCTTAGATGTTCTTTACCCTGCAATTCAGCATATTATCACTGCTGACCAGCATGGATTTGTCAGAAAGCGATCAACCACTACGAATTTAATGAGCTATGTTTTAAAGCTGATCGACATAATTGAAAAACGTCAACAGATCGATGCGGTTTACATTGACTTTTCGAAAGCATTTGACAGAGTCCCGCATAATCTGGTAGTGGAAAAACTAAGACGAATTGGTTTTCCAGTTTGGTTGACTAATTGGATCTTCTCGTACCTGACAAACCGTAATGCATCTGTGCGACTAGGTGCGACACTTTCGGTTCCATTTGTTATCACATCAGGCGTTCCTCAAGGTAGCCATCTCGGGCCACTTCTCTTCGTGCTGTTTGTGAATGATCTCTGCAGTGAATTGAAGTCTTTCAAAATAATGTACGCAGATGACCTAAAAATTTTTCGAGTCATAACATCCCTGGTGGACTGCTGTGCATTGCAGATGGACGTTGACAATGTCTTGGATTGGTGCGCTAGAAATGGAATGGAGGTGAACGTTAAGAAATGCAATGTAATCTCGTTCACTCGGATACGCACACCAACAGTATTCGAATACTCAATGCACACTGCCACGGTAGAACGAGTCTCGCTAATCAAGGACTTAGGAATAACGCTTGATTCCAAGTTGCGTTTTGCTGAACACATCTCATCGGCTATAGCAAAAGCCTTCGCTGTACTAGGACTTATCAAACGTAACACCAGAAAATTCACCGACGTGTATTGTCTGAAGGCATTATATATATCTCTTGTTCGTAGCTTACTAGAATATGGGGTTACAGTTTGGGCCCCATATCATGCCGTTCAGATTGATCGCATAGAACGAGTACAAAAAAGTTTCGTTAGATATGCACTCCGAAGGCTTCCTTGGCGAAATCGATTCCTACTGCCGCCTTATGAACATCGCTGCGCACTCATCAATCTACCAACTCTACGAAGTAGGCGGAGAAATCTACAACAACTTTTCGTGTTTGACCTGCTTGGACATAACATTGACTGCTCCGAACTCTTGGCAAAGCTCAATTTCAACGCTCCTTCAAGATCTATTCGGAGAACGCAATTTCTTCGACGTTCTGTTCATCGTACACAGTACGGGCAGAATAACCCTCTCGATGTTTGTTGTGCAGTGTTCAATGATGTTTACCACCTGTATGATTTTAATGTAAGCAAGAATACTTTTAAATTAAAGATAAGGGATAGTAATTAAGCCAATGTCTGTGCGTTATATTTTTAATCGAAGACAAAAACAATAAATAAATAAATAAAAATTGAAGGAAATGTTGTTTTCCACTGCCCACGCAGAAATGTTCAGTTCCGCCTGGGTTGACAAAGCTTCCTCGGAACTCAGAACATTGGCGAAACTGTCCATTTTGGCATCGCCGTCGCCACGCACTACTTGCACAATAATCTGTAATCTGTACCGTACAGAATCTGTACCAAAAAATCCAAAAAATCTGTACCTTTCCAGATAAATCTGTACCTGTGGCAACACTGTTGCCAAGCACTGTGTGATCCATGAAACATTTCATCATTATGCTGATAAATTTAATCTCGTAAGTAATTAATTAATATTTTATCGCCTAATGTGTAATGCACCTTCAGCTTGCTAAGCAAAATAAACATACTACAAAAACATTGCAAATTTAGATTCAAATACTCTGCCAGAATGAATCACTTCCACAAATCAGTGAACATTTTAAAAGGTAATAACATCACTGTCGATGAGCGACTGAGTAAAATGGAATGCATCAGAAGTACAAAACAAATTTCGTTTAAAACTGCACCAAGCTGACTTTTCCCTTGAACTAAGTTGACACACGCGAGAATGCTTTCTTAAAAGGAAACGTTCTTCCGAAAGATCTAGATACTGTAATGAGCTGCAAATGAAATGGAGAAGCTTTAGAGTAGTCACTAATAGATTGCTAAGTGAAATGCTTTTCGCTCTAATTCAAGTTTGGAACTGCACTTCCTCTTCTGAATTGTAGTAATGCTTTCAGCTTTTATTCACCTGATTATAGTCTTTCTCTGCATTTTAGCTCAGTGTACATACCTGTAAAGAAAGGAGAGAGAAAAAAACGATTAAAATATGGTTCGTTGAAAATGTACAAGCCGCTTCAAGTCCTTCCACTTGCTGAATTGCGAACATCGCCCACCACCAATCAAACCGTGCAAACAATCTTGACTTAATTTGCAAATCAACTCTCGATCAACTTCGTCAGCGCGCTCTTTGCATAGTCGCCA
Source organism: Aedes japonicus (assembly GCA_034211315.2). NCBI lineage: Eukaryota > Metazoa > Arthropoda > Insecta > Diptera > Culicidae > Aedes > Aedes japonicus. The sequence continues at coordinate 5,554 of JASCZW010020556.1, forward strand.
CACTGGTAAACCACCGTCGAGAAGTTCCTTCGCTGAGCCACAACACTATCGAACAGATTTCACATTTCATTTGGCGTCGACAAATGAAGCAATTTGTTGAGTCATTAAATTTCAACACACAAAATCATCAACCAGACACGAAATGCTATTGACACAAGAAGCGGGATAAAGGCAGCAAAGAAGTGTCGAGCAAAAGTTTTTCCTTTCCCGAAATCCTGCAATATCCATACGGAACATTGATGGGCTGCCTTCGGGGAGGTGGGTGTGGCAAGGAGCTGCCTTTTGCGGATTTTAATCAATTTATTTACTTGCACTTCTTCGCATCTCACCACCATGGAATTTTTCGGCATCTCGGCAACTGGTGCAAGGACAGGACTAGCTCCTCGGAGAGATCAGTGCTCCAGATGGTAATGGGAAAGTTGCATGAAAAATTGAATTCAATCTCAACCCGGTCCCGGTGGAAGATCATTGCTATTGAAACTTGAACCTCGCCCGACCACCGCCCGTCTCCGGAGTCCTAGGGCTCTGGATGGGTGCGGTGGGTGATGCACTCAATACGGTCATGAAGTTGACGTTGATATTCGGAACGCAACGGCCGGCGAGTAGGTTGATAGGTGGCGTGGGGCGGAGGCAAATTTGCGATGCGGTGAAAAGATTTTCACTTGAAAGGATAACTAAATTAATATCCTATTTGTTTGCTCGTCGTAGTCGATGAACAGCAAAGGCATCAGGTACGGCAAGTTTCGCTTTATTTGGTAGTAATTAAATTTTCGATGCCGTTCATTTAGCGGGAGACATTTATGGTGAAGCGCATTGAAATTAGATTCAGTGGTGGCATTTTCGCTTCAATCGAGTGTTTAACGATGTGGTTGGTTGAAAGAGTTAAATTCAGAAATTGTTGGAGCTGTGTGTGAGATGTGGGTTTTGGTTAGTTTATTTATGCGATCAAATAAATCCGGATTCACGGATTAATGGTTTCATTTCGTTTAATGCTATTTATACCAGTTGCTTGTCATGCATGTGTAGTAAATAGCGGAATACATTAAAACACTTTACAAAGTCGAAATTGAGACACTTTTAGATTTTATAATCATGAATTTGGAGGTGATTATGGGTAGCAAGAGGAGAACACGGAGTGAAATGAGCACCAATAGTTTTACTTAAACTATGTAGTTTTTAAAGAATTAGGTTATGGAAATCGTTTAAGAATGTACCAAAGAAACAATTTTTTAATACCTGTTTATTAACAATTGATTGATTCTCTGATTGCATCAGTTACTGGGAAAACCTCCCATCGTGGACATCGCTTAAATCGGTTGACTACGATGGGTTGGGCATGTCGTAAGAATGTCGGACGATAGCCTTGTTAAAATGGTTCTCGAAAAGTACCGACGGGTACAAGAAGAGGCGCACAACAAGCAAGGTGGATCGATTACAATGGAGACAACTGGCCTTGGTCTGATTGGTAAGGGAAGTATGATTCTCTGATAAAAAGCAAAACAAAAATGCAATTCATGAATAGCTTATCGTCGTTATTTTATTTGTCATGGACGGTGATTTTAAAATGACGTGTTTATGTATTTTTTTCGTCGTTTTAGCGATATTGATCCGAGCTGAGTTCCTCACGGAAAAAAGGATTGGAGTTGTTCGTCATGTAGGTCAGGAAGATATCGATGGTAGCATGAACATCGGAACGGCTCAAGCGGGTGGGAGAATCTGGACTCAAGATGGTGTAGTGTTCTTTCTCGAAGCCTTGCTGGGCGATGGTACTATTAGGGTTCCTGGTAGCACGCATGTTGCAATTAAGTTGAGAAAACATAAATTTGCCTTTGTTAGTCATAATCAAGTTGCTGCAACTAATTATGCTCGTGTTGTGCTACTTGGGTTACCCCAGGTCTGGTGCGTCACGTTGATGTCACTGGTGATAACGACTTGCCCCCCGCCGCCAAGTTAACTTGATGATGTCTTGCCGTAGTTAGAGCATCTGTCGAGCCGTCGCTGGTGTTTGTTTGCTTTGGGCAGTAGGCCGCGATGATGGTGATTGGGCCGGCGGGAGTGTCCACTTCAACTCCTATGGCCTCGATGACTTTCAGCTCGAAACTAGGTAGCGGACGGCAGCTGGTTTTGAGCAGTAACGCGATAGCCAATCCTCTCCCCCCTGAGTGAATTCGGTCCTGCCTTACAATACGAAAGTCGAGGATATAGAGATTTACCTCAGGCTAGAGGTGCGTCTTTGTGATTCTGGCGGTGCCGATATCCTATTAACAGAACAAGCGTTCCAATTGAAGATGTTGATGGTTTCTTCAGGGCCCATGTAGGTTCATGAAGTTGAGCAACACCCTGGTGGCGGCTTCAATTTGTTGTTCCTTGGAACGGCAGCGACTTAGCCCTTTGTACATTGCTAGTATGAACTCCATCATTTAGTCCCGGGAGAAGAGCGAGTCATCATCAGACGCGTGGGCTGAGATATAGCGTGAGCCTGGGATTCCCAGGTTGGAGGGGCACGTCTTGCACTGACGGCGCTGTAGCGGCTGCTGCGAGCCGTTGTTGTACGGAAAATACTCGCTGACGGATTTCCTTCTGATGATTCTGCTGGAGAGGTGGAAGATTCTGAACGCTGTACCTGAGCGGCGGGAAGTTCTCAACCGTATTCGAAAGAGGTTGATGGTGGTTCCGCCCAATCACGGTTTAAGTGGAAGCTTTCCTTTGCATTTCAAGAGATTGCGCACACTTGGGACAGGCACAGTTTTAGGCAGCCCCCTCCATTTGCTCACATCTTGCTGTTTCATGCACTCCTGCCCACTTGCCATAGTGTGGTTTCATACCCCAGTTCCTTGTTCCATGGCCAAAGGAAAGGCAGTTTGTACATTGCGTGACGTCACGCTTCGTATGTTCAAGAGAGCTCGCACTTTGCAGAGGTCATTCATTTTGACCGAGCTCTTCTCCAGGGGCAGAAAAAGCAGATCTCGATGGTTTCGTGCCTCGGCCCGGTTCATGGGGCTTGAGGTTAAGTAGTTTCAGTTCCTCGACGATTTACTCCGGCGGGTAGTCCGGTAGTCAACGAATAACCTTCAGTGGCTTGATTCCGGGGCTGTCGTGAGTGTAATACTCGAACTGCTTCGATTCCAGGAACCGTCTTGTAACTTTGGAATTTGGAAACTTCTTCGATGAAGTAGATGATCTTGGTGCCCATGCTGCACAACTTAAACAGCGGATGGGTGTGGGTCACCACAAGTTCGTTCCTGAGCGCAGCGATTTCTTTCTGGTGATGCATAGTGGCGGGATTTTCACCTTTTTCGGCACCGTCTGCTCGGACCGAAAGCGTGACCAAACTGTTGCTCACCAGTAGTCTGGCATTGTGATCCAATGAGCCGGGGTTGACGTCATGTTGGCGGTTGTTTTGAACCGCATGCTTGTTGGCTGCAGGCAGCCGCTGACGTTGAACAGTGACTTAGGAGGAAGCACCCACTATTTTGTTGTGCGTCATCACAACAGTGATTGGTGTCGACGAGTTTGCTGTCAACTTCTAAAGCTTAGCTTTGAAGCTTGCAAAAATTGGGGCACGAATGACGAGCGAAAAGAAAACGAAACACTACACAACCGAAAAGCGCGAGAAACGGAAAACCAAACAACGATATCTAAGTTGGATTACTACTGGTGAGGTCCAAACAAAGATCGATGCGCAGTGGAGGAAACAAATTTTACTGCTCAAACGTCAAGCAAAGATTGGCGAACGCGTGGTGTATGGCTCATCTCTCAGATCTCAAAAAGGTAAATGAACCTATACATACGCCTGGACGACAAGTTACTTTGATTAATGGAAACGTGTGGTAAGATAGTTAGCATAAACTAAAAAACTTTTGAAAAATGTTGCTCAAAAACTAAGAGAAGCTCTTTAGTCCCCATACCATAAAAAAAGTATAATCTTTGCTTTTTGAACAAATGTTGCAATCAACGATTGTTTCTTTTTTTTATATTTTGTGGTTTAGTAGTTCAAAAGTTATATATAATTGAAAATTCCAGATTCCAGATTCCAAATTCCAAATTCCAGATTCAGATTCCAGATTGCAGATTCAAGATTCCAGATTCCAGATTCCAGATTCCAGATTCCAGATTCCAGATTCCAAATTCCAGATTCCAAATTCCAAATTCCAAATTACAGATTCTAAATTCCAAATTCCAAATTCCAGATTCCATATTTCAGATTCCAGATTCCATATTCCATATTCCAAATTCCATATTCCATATTCCAGATTCCAGATTCCAGATTCCAGATTCCAAATTCCTAATTTCCAGATTCGAAATTCCAGATTCGAAATTCCAAATTCCAAATTCCAAATTCCAAATTCCAAATTCCAATTTCCAATTTCCAAATTCCAAATTCCAAATTCCAAATTCCAAATTCCAAATTCCAAATTCCAAATTCCAAATTCCAAATTCTAAATTCCAAATTCCAAATTCCAAATCTCCAAATTCAAATTCCAAATTCCAAATTCAAATTCCAAATTCCAAATTCCAAATTCAAATTCAAATTCCAAATTCCAAATTCCAAATTCCAAATTCCAAATTCCAAATTCCAAATTCCAAATTCCAAATTCAAATTCCAAATTCTAAATTCCAAATTCCAAATTCTAAATTCCAAATTCCAAATTCCAAATTCCAAATTCCAAATTCCAAATTCCAAATTCCAAATTCAAATTCCAAATTCCAAATTCCAAATTCCAAATTCCAAATTCCAAATTCCAAATTCCAAATTCCAAATTCCAAATTCCAAATTCCAAATTCCAGATTCCAAATTCCAATTTCCAATTTTGGAAATTGGAAGTTGGACAGAGGAAATTGGAAATTGGAAATTGGAAACTTGAAAATTGAACATTGAAAATTGGAAATTGGAAACTTGAAAATTGAACATTGAAAATTGAAAATTGAGTTTGAAAATTGAAGTTTGAAAATTGAAGTTTGACAATTGAAGTCTGAAAATTTAAGTTTGAAAATTGAAGTTTGAAAATTGAAGTTTGAAAATTGAAGTTTGAAAATTGAAGTTTGACAATTGAAGTTTGAGAATTGAAGTTTGAAAATTGAAGTTTGAATATTGAAGCTTGACAATTGAAATTTGAAAATTGAAAAAAGAACATAATGAATTGGAATTTGAAAATTAGGAAATTGGAAATTGGAAATTGGAAATTGGAAATTAGGAAATTGGAAATTGGAAATTGGAAATTGGAAATTGGAAATTGGAAATTGGAAATTGGAAATTGGAAATTGGAAATTGGAAATTGGAAATTGGAAATTGGAAATTGGAAATTGGAAATTGGAAATTGGAAATTGGAAATTGGAAATTGGAAATTGGAAACTGGAAACTGGAAATTGGAAATTGGAAATTGGAAATTGGAAATTGGAAATTGGAAATTGGAAATTGGAAATTGTAAATTGTAAATTGGAATCTTGAAAATTGGAAATTGGAAACTTGAAAATTGAACATTGAAAATTGAAAACTGGAGTCTTAAAATTGAAGTCTGAAAATTTTTGTTTGAAAGTTAAAGTTTGAGAATTGAAATTTGATGTATGAAAATTGAAGTTTGAAAATTGAAAATTGAAACTTGATGTTTGCTTACTGAAGTTTGAAAATTTGTTATTGGAAATTGATAATTTTAACACTGAAAATTTGTTATGTAATTGAAATTGAAAATTAAAGTCTGAAATTTGAAGTTAAAAATTGGGAGTTTGAAAATCGAAGTTTGACAATTGAAGTCTGATAATTAGAGTCTCAAAATTGAAGTAAAAAATTGGAAGTTTGAAAATTGAAGTCTGAAAACTGAAGTTTGAAAACTGAAGTTTGACTATTGAAGTCTGAAAATTGGAGTTTGAAAATCGAAGTTTGAAAAATTGAAAATTGAAAATTGATGCTTGAGAAATGAAGTTGACAATTGAAAATTGAATATTGAATATTGAAAATTTTAAATTGATGTTTGAAAATTGATGGGTAAAAATTGAAGCATAAAAATTCATGTTTGAAAATTGAAATATAACAATTAAATTTACAATTAAATTAAGTTTGAGTTCAATATTTTCAGACTTCAATTTGAAAACTTTAATTTTCAATTTTCAATTGTCAAACTTTAATATTCAAACTTCAATTTTCGAATTTCAATTTTCAGGCTACAATTTTCTAAATTTTATCTTCAAATTTTCAATTTGAAATCATAAGTTTTCAATATTCAATTATCAATTTTCACTTTAAATTAGAAGAAAAATTAGTAATCTCCATTTAATTCCAACTACCTTTGCTTATCTTCGACCGATACGCGTATTTCGTCTACAATATGCAGACTTCTTCAGTGTCTTGTACTAATAACTCGACTGCAGTCGAGTTATTAGTACGAGACACTGAAGAAGTCTGCACATTGTAGACGAAATACGCGTATCTGTCGAAGATAAGCAAAGGTAGTTGGAATTAAATGGAGATTACTAATTTTTCTTCTAATTTATTGTCACAAGTATTCCACTAAACAGCTCAAACC
>JASCZW010020557.1:0-12089 GCA_034211315.2 Aedes japonicus
AATGGAGACGTACACTGAAAATTAATTTTCATAAAAATGATTTCACTCTGTTTCGTAAACACGGATTATGCACGTAGAACAAATGTCTTGTAAATTATATGAAACATTTATATTGCTTGTCTTCTAACAAACGCTATCATTACACCTTTTTTGTACAATGCAAAAATTAATTTCGTGAAGAGCAGAATAAACTCGTGGTTGCCTTTTTTCGAACATGAGCATGAACGAATGTTCTTTTTGTAGTCAAAAATAGCTTTGTGCTTTTGACGTACTTTTTGATAAGAAGGAAGCTTGCAGAAAGTACAAATCAGTTTCGTTGCAGAAACAACGGTTAGATTTGTTAGTCCTACCTCGATCGTAAAATAAACGAAAAATTAATTTTCAGTGTACTATTTAAATGTGATCTACTAAACGAAAGGTATCTTTGACAATTTGCATCTCCAATTGGCGCAATTTTCCATAAATCGCATATCTGCACGCAGAGAAATATATTGTTCTGTATAGATTCAACCATTTTGACTCGGGGCTTACCCATAATATTTATTTATTCAAACAACACCCATTTAATTTTTGAACCAAAAACAATTTTGTTTTAACTAGAAACTAGAAGAAGAATTAGTATCTTCCATTTAATTCCAACTACCTTTGCTTATCTTCGACAGATACGCGTATTTCGTCTACAATGTGCAGACTTCTTCAGTGTCTCGTACTAATTACTTGACTAGTCGAGTAGGTAGTTGGAATTAAATGGAAGATACTAATTTTCTTCTAATTTCCAGTTGCAGGTATTCCACTAACAGTCAAACCTCTAGGATCTACAATTTTTGTTTTGTTTAAGAGTGCGCAAAAGGAGGTTTATTGAAGGCAAAAAGCAATTATAGTTGAATAAAAAATAAGCTTTTGGGAAATAATGCACCTTTGAATTGAAACCGGTTGAATTAAAAAAAAATTATTGCGTAGCCTACATCAAATGAATTTTTGCTGCGTCTGTTGTTTTGTATGTTTCTGCCGTCGCGAATTAGTCTCACATAGCACGCCCTTATTCATGCAATGCGCGGATCAAAAGGAAAACTCTGAATAGTACTCAAATAAAAAAATATAATTGATAATAATTAGATTATATGTTGCTATTAACAGGTTTATATCATGCATTGAATAAAATACTGTTGATTTAAGTGTTATAAATAAAACTTTTTTTTGTGATACTTTGAAAAATTTAAAGACATTCGAATAAACTTGTTGAACTCATATTTGTAACAGTTTTAAGAACATTCATTAACCTGAATGAATGCAGTACAATGAGTGCAATGGTTTTCGTTATCTTTAAGATACTGAAATGAAATTATTGAATGCTGTTTGCAATCTTACTAATTTCAAGTATATTAGAATTAAACATAAAAACAACAACAATAACAGTTTTTGTGATGATTTTATCACAATTGAGAAATGAGGGGGGTAGTTCGTGAGCGTTACGTAATTATAGGGGGGACTCTGGTCACGCGTTACTTATTGTTACATAGGGGGGGGAGGGGTCCAAGATCCCGGTTTTTTGCGTTACGTAATTTGTGCACAAAGCCTAAGTGTAATGTTTTTCGTAATCTTTATAACAGCTTTAAGTTACTTAAATGAAATTGATTGAAACATTTTTGCAATCTTTACTGATTTCAAGTTACCCAAACGAGAATTAAACATAAAAACAACTACAGTTTTTATTATGCTTTTATCACAGATGAGAAAAAGAGAGGGGGGATCCGTGAGCGTTACGTAATTAAAGAGGGGAGTCAGGTAATGTGTTACTTATTGTTACATAGGGGGGAGAAGGGGTCCAAAATCTCGTTTTCTTGCGTTACGTAATTTGTGCACAAAGCCTTTCAGCATTTTCACAAAAATACCTCGCATTATTATGACCAATGTTTTCAGAATTAGTTCGCGTCAATTGCTAAAGACTGTTCCAGAAAGTATAAGCACACCTTATTTTAACGATCACTTTGAATATAATGATTGTTATTGTGTAGAAATTCAGGGTGTATAACCATGGACGATGAAACGTATGTGAAACTAGTTTACAAAACGCTTCCCGGACCACAATTCTATACTGTAAGCGAAGACAAAGACATCCCCAAAACGTAAAAGGCCATTTCTACCGAAAAATTCGGTAAGAAGTTTATGGTTTGGCAGGCAATATGCGAGTGTGGTAAAACATCTAGTCAGTACATCACAACCGAGACGATGAACACTCAGAAATACGTTTAAGGAATGTCTCCAGAAGCGATTATTGCCGATGATCAGGCAGCACGAAGGTCGAGTAGTGTTTTGGCCTGTTTTGGCGCACACGTCATTACGCAAAGGACACTTAAGAATGGTACAAAAGTCAAAATATATGTTTCTATGCCGAAAGACATGCAATCCGCCGAACTGCCCGGAGGCACGACCAATCGAAACTTGTTTGCGTTTAACCAAAGCAAAGCTTCGAAAATTCATAAAACCAGCGGACGACATCCAAAAATTTAAAAAAGATTGGCCAGCACAAAATGGTGATGCACCACTGACTGTGCAGAAACAAATGGGTCATGTTCGAGGAAAAGTGAGGAGTCTTGCTGTGATTAAATATCTATATAAATAAAGATGAGTTAGTCTTTGTCACGATTTGCCCCGGAGCGGAAGAACTGGTTCTCCGGTTCTCGCACAAATTTGTGCATAACTCGAGAAATCTAATCCAGCAATATGGAACCCAATTTGGCATGTGGAGATTTTTGGAGGAGACAGATGTTTCTATGGAAGTCTGAGACTCTTCCGCTCATCTGAAAGTGGGTTTCGTACGGTAGGAAGTTTCTGCATATCTCAAACATCAAGCAATGGAACACAAATTTGGCTTGAATAATCTCGGAGAAAACGTTTTTATGCAGGTTAGACCTCCCTCTCCCGAAGAGGTGCTGTCATACTAGGAAGTGTAATTTCTTGTAACTCTGGTCTACTAAAGCAAATGGATCAAATTTGGCATGCGGGATTTTAAAGGCTAAATGTCTGCGATAGTCGGCCCCTCTCTCTCTCTCTCTCTGTGATAGGTTAGGGCTCAGTGTTCCATGCAGATGACACAAAGCTTCTACATACTCGAGAACTTATCAAGTTAATGGTAGCCAAATTTGGCATGTGGAGGTTTTTGAAGGCAAGAAATGTTTCTATTGTGGTTTAAAACTCCTCCGCCCACTGAAAGAGGGGTCTCTCATACAAATAAAACACGAATTTCAGCACAACTCGAGAACAAATCAAGCAAATGCAATCAAATTTGGCATGTGGAGTGTTTTCTTGGAGGGTAGATTTGCATTACGTACACAAAAAAATAAATTTCTGTCTGTCTGTCTGCCTGTCGGACCACTTATAGACTCAGGAAATTTCTGACCTGATCAACGTGTGGAAAATTTGTCATGAAGGGGTCTTTTAGGTCTGAGGGAAGGTTCTTATGATTGTTTGACCTGACCTTTACTCTCTCAGGAAGAGGGGCTCTGATACATATGAGACACAAATTTCTTCATGACTCGAGAAACTATATCGAGCTAAATCGAATCAAATTTGGCATGTGGGGGTTTAGAAGGCAAGAATGTTTCTATATGTATGGTTTAAGACCCCTCCCCTTTTGAAAGGGCGGAGGTTCAAACAAATGAAACTCAAATTTTTTATTATAATCGAAGAACCCCCGTGTGATGGTTCGAGAACTAATCAAGCAAATGGAACCAGATACTGGCTTTGAGGGGTGTTTGAAGGCAATCATTGTATGGTGGTTTGAGAAACCACCCGTTCTGGAAGGGAGGGCTCCCATACAAATGAAACACAAATTTCTACCAAAAATGAGAATTATCCAGGAAACTTAAACACAAAACGTGTATGTCTCGGGTAAGAAGCCTGTTTTGATAGAAGTTTGAACCCCTGCTAATTCAAGAAAAAAAACCATAAAAGTGCCAGTTACATTAAATTTTCCTTCATTTAGTTGCAAGCGTAGCATCGCACGCACCGGGTTCAGCTAGTTTAGATTAAACGAGAGTAAAATATCATGTAAAACACAAATGTGATTTGCCAAATAAAATTATTAAAACTGAAAAACATGACTTGTTTGTTATTTTGAAAGTGTGCTTATACTTTCTGGAACAGTCTTTAAATACGCACCAAAGCGACGGCTTAAAACTTTCGACTGGAATTGTTTATGTTCAATAAATCGAGTTATTTGGTAAGAATAGGACCAAGTCAAAGCTATGATTGACAGAAATGAGTCCGCTGCCGAAGAAGTGCCCCAACATTGCTAGATTTTCCACATAACTGCAGGAAGTCTACGAACGAACGCGAACCGATCGCTATCGCCAAGCGCCGATTCCACTTCCCGTTACAGTGATAAAAATATGACAGTTCCTACACCGAACGATTGTAAAGTGATCAATTTGATAAATGACCAATGTAATCAAAAGCCTCTCCTCCGCATCCGACCTTTTCTTCGCCCAACTCCACAACGCCCGCCACTCCAAGAAGAACGCTCAACTCCCTTTACGAGCCACCGTCGTCTCGTTCGTTGCTGCGTCAAGGTGCGTCAGAGGAGCAATTCGTAATCGAAAGGACGCTGCCCCTCATTCCCGTTCCTTCGCCCAACGAATGCAATAAATTATCATCCATCAAATAACCCTCCTACAGCTTCTGCCGTTTTTTTTTCGTCCTCTCCCTCTCGGATCTTCTGTAACTGTCCTCCAAGAACGAAGGCTCGGCTCATGGATAACGAAGGTCACATTGCTGCCAACTCGCCCGCACACGCATCGTTAAAGTCAGACTCTCGCAGTCGGAGTGCTGTAAATTATCCGTGCTATCGTTTGCGCTGTTTTTTTTCTGTGTGGAAATTCCGATCTTTCGCTTTCCCTCCACGGAAAATTGTAAATATTCCCAGCTTGGAAGGTAGGTACGAAAGTTGGCGTTCGAAAAAGAGAACTGCCATGGCGACCCACTTTCATTCAGGCAGTCAGACAGACAGAAGGGAAGAAATATCGTGGACAAATATTTAACTTGTTAATAAAAGTCTTGATTTGCATGTTAAAAGCTGCTACTCAAATTGAGTAGTAGGCGGCGGATGATCGAACGAGACGAAGATTGACGGAAAACTAATTACTGTCGTCTCCTCTATCGGAGGGGCATTGAACGGTGGAAAATGGCTTACCCAAATCATCGGCGAAGCAGCAGAAGCAGAAGCAGCAACGTTTAGGACGAAATTACTTTGCCTTGGAGGGCTTCGGAGCTGGCAGTCTCATTACCATTCCGACCACAACACACATGTGAGTGAGGTTTCTCTGTGGGCGACGACGGATTCTAATTCCGGCCTCGCTTCGAACCATGGCTGTGAATGGAAGTGGTCGTGTGTGTGCGGAAAATCTTTACGATCTCAAGTGGTGTGTGCGGCTTGTTGTTCGTTAATCTCTCCTTCGAGAATGAGGGGTTGGGACTTCGGGGGAGGGGGCGCGGCACTTGGTGGTGTACATTTAGAAGAAAAAACATGCACTAAGAAGCACGTATACAAGCGACTGCAATAGGATGACAACAACCGCAACGACGACGACGACGATGATGATGATGATGATTATGATTGGTACTTTTCATCTTCTTTGCTTTTCTAATAAGCCGGGAGGAAGCCTCCGAGGGAAAATTACTTTTTTATTCCAACTGGGAGTACGGGGCAGCTCTGGTGGGTGAAGAAATTTCCACGGAAGCTACTGGCATACGAACTGCGTTGGTTCATGCCTAGGAGATTGATGGAACAGATGGGGAGGAGTTGTGACTTGGATGCGGTGCCCAATTTCGAGGTTATTTTTCAAGCACGGGGTTACTTATGGGTCATTCGTGGTACAATAGTATAGTTAAAATTTCAAATTGTTGAATATGAAATATGTTGATTTGATTCTGTTATAAGGTGACATATTTCTCTCATATTTCACTTCTCTTCTAAGAATCTTTCACTTTTTTTAAACACTATTTTAAAAAAAAACTTTTTGTGAGCGTATGTCAAAGCTTTTGTTTAAACCTAGGACAGGACCTGCCAGCTCAGAGAGAGAGAGATGACCTCTTATAAATTTATGATTGCTATGATACGGGGGTCGCTCCAGTGTTGCCAGATATGTTTACATAGTAATCCCATTGAAAATAAAGTAATTAAAAACATTTCTTTTGTCGTTCGGGAAATGAACCTGCATCAAACTAAACGTTAATTGATAAGGTTTCATCGAATTTCATTGATGCTTACGCTGCAAATTCAGCTGTGGGGAGAAATCTTGAGCAAGAGAATGTCTTCCTCACGTGCGTTCCCAATGCAGGCCTTCACCCACTCTCGAACGATCGGATCTCTCGGGAATCGATGAAAATGGAGACCCGGATGTGACACGTCACTGCGACCACAACTTATCGCTTCATTTCGAACTGATTTAAAATAAACCACTGCAAAAGTGAACTTTTGTTCTAGTTGTCACATACGAAAAAAGTGACAAAGCAGTGACTACTAGCAACACCGCCAAGCCAACAACAAACGGCCTGCTTGTAACATAACTCGCCGGAGGCGGTAGAGGTGGTAGTCAAAACGACCAATAAAAAACGGTCTTTTTTGACAGGTTAATGGTCTTGTTTTTGCACTAACAGCTGGCAGGTCCTGTCCTAGGTTTAAACCAATTGGCAAATTATTGGCTTTCATATAAGTGATCTAGATGCACACTGCTGTGTGGGTGACATATGGCAACTTCGCCCAATTATGTATAGACCTTGGCAATATCACCACATCCTACATCTGTCATTACCTTGCAACTTGCTCGCCTTGCTGACCACCGAACGCCGCAGCAGGCCACACGGGCAGGGATGCCAAAGTTCCAGTTTAAACTGGATTCTTCCAGTTTTTACCTGTTCCAGTCAACCAGTTATATCTACAAATCGTCCAGTTTTTCTTAGTTTTTTCCAGATTTTTCTAGTTTTTTTACACAACCCTGTTTGCGAGATTGATTTTCACCTTTTCATTGTTGAACCTTTGTTAAGAATGTGGGAAGATTCCTATTCCCTTTAAAGACTGCTGTTTGTAGTGTTTTTTTTTTTGTGTTCTCTCCTTTGAATGGCTTGGACCTGTTTGGTCCATATTAGCCAAGTGTCAAGAGAAATTAATATTTAAAACGACGGTTACGCGAAGAATTTTTTTTTTTTGATTAGCTTTATCATGCAGACCAACAACTATCTACACAGGTGAAAGCTCGAAAAGAAGTGATCAATAGCTCAAACTGGACTCAAACATTTATTCCTGGCTCACTGATAAATTTCGCGATTTGTAGATATTCATCTTGTTTTTTTATTTTTGAGAGCTAACTTTAATTCTTTTTTAGAGAGCACGAGCAACTTTCGTCTTATCCCAGAGAATTAATTACATTCAAAAAGTAAGTGAATAAGGTTTTTTTGCACATTACAAGTAGGGTAGAGAACGGATTAAGCTCTGTTTTGGTCTGATTTGACCAAGAGGCCCATTGTCACTATGCGAAATCCGTCCTGGAATGGTATAAGGTGCAAGAGGTCAAATACGTGCCAAAAAAACAGTCAATCTACAATACTGTCCAGAACTTCGCCCAATAAAACAGTACTGAGCTCTAGTTAAGCAGAAACTTTTCGAAACTAAGAAGAAAGCAAATGGTACCGATGATTTCAAGAGAAAATGGAGAATCGTCACAGTGGGCGTATCTGAGGATACCGTACGGAACCTAATTCCTTGTGTGCCACAGAAAATTCGAAAATTTGACAGAGAGAAGGATTAACATCTTAATCAACTGTTTCCAATGTAGATAAAACTCTATTATTGTGAAATAAAGAATCGGTTCTGATGAATTATGCGTTAATTAGTTTTTGCTATTATTTTGGTGTTCGAAATTCAACGTGGATAGGCTTGATCGTTTCTGGTTAACGTTTGTTGATTGATATGCTGAAAATACTCTTGTGAGTGTTTTGAGATTTGGCATCTTAGTATTTTTGAACTTCTGAATGCAGGATGCCATAATATAAAAAAAAAACTAATAATTCGCTTCAAAACCTCAACATAAAGCAAAGAGTGTTCCGATAATTGTAAATACACTAATAATTAGCCATCTATTCAAAACGCGTGCAGTATTCTACCAATTGTTCGCTGCATCCTATTGCTTACATCCAAATTAATCTGATGTTGTCAATTCTTTTCAATTTTTTTGGAAGTTTGAAAATGCGTGGTCTTTGCCCCGAGCAAAGGAACCGGATTGTCCACAAACGGTGCACCGTCAGTGGTCTTTCGATCAGAAAACTGGCTAAGGAAAAACGTGTGAGCGTCGGCGAAGCTCAAACCACATTACGGAAGTATCAACAAGAGTGCTCTTTCGTAGATTCCCCGAGATGGGGTAGAAAACCTGGTCCCGCTGACCATACAATCGAAAGAAAGGTAAGGGACCTTTTCAAACGTCATCCTTCAGTATCAGTCCGAGATGTGGCGAAAAAGCTAAGTACTTCGGCGACTATTGTTATGCGTGCCAAGGAGAGAATGGGCCTGCAGACTCGTCGGAAGCATCATCAGTGGAAGTTGTGCCTACTACGGGCTCCAGAAGAAACTGCTGTCTCTAAAAGATTCACCTCCGCACCAAATGCACCATGTACAAAACGCTAATAAGACCGGTGGTCCTCTACGGACACGAGACATGGACCATGCTCGAGGAGGACCTGCAAGCACTCGGAGTTTTCGAGCGACGCGTGCTAAGGACGATCATCGGCGGTGTGCAGGAGAACGGTGTGTGTTGGCGAAGGATGAACCACGAGCTTGCTGCACTCTACGACAAACCTAGCATACAATAGGTGGAAAAAGCCGGAAGGATACGGTGGACAGGGCATGTTGCAAGAATACCGGACAACAACCCTGCAAAGTTGGTGTTCGCTACTGATCCGGTGTGCACAAGAAGGCGTGGAGTGCAGAGAGCACGATGACCGGACCAGGTGGAGTGTGATCTAGCGAGCATTGGGCGTGACCGAGGTTGGAGAGCGGCACCCGCAAGCCGAGTATTGTGGCGTACTATTGTTGATTATGTATTATCCTAAATGTGATGTTGAACAAATAAATGTACTCGCCGGAAGCAGAAGCAGCCAAAACGAAGCACCAAACAGGCTGAATCTGTGAAACCAAGGTCTCGAAAGCTAAACGATAAACTGCTGACCAAAAAAATCGGGCTGTGTTGTCATGGACGGCGAAACCTACATAAAACTCTGCCGGGACCACAGTTTTATACCTTGCTGAAAGGAAATGATGTTCCTGGATCAGTGAAAGCTACTATACCGAAAAATTCGTCAAGAAGGTATTGGTGTGGCAGGCCATTGGCGGATGTGGACAAATATCTCGTCGATTCATTACGACAGACACAACGAATGATCAAATCAACGTGAAGGAGAGTTAGAAAAACCCTTGATCAAACAGCCATTGCTCTAAGTATGCACAAGAGTGATACAAAAGGAACAATGTCGTATTAGAAGAATCCACCAAACTGCCCAAAGATTCACCGAAATTTTCCGGGCTTTAACGAAGGCGACGCTGAGACAACACATGAAACCAGCAGGACGTGTTGGAACATTTAAGAAAGATTGTCCAAATGTGGTAAAAATGGCAGAACAAAGCACTGTGCCAAAGCTTATGAGTAGTGTTAAGTAATAGGTTAGAGAACTCGCCAATCCTTCGAAAAATCGGAATTTATTCAAGAATGATTTTTTTATTCTAATACTTGTAGAATATCAACACAACTCATTCAAAGTGATTGAATAGTGGCTGAGGCTTATTTCAAATAATGACGGTCTTTTTGAATGATTTGGAAAAGATTTGGTGTAGTCATTTTAGATAAATATTCATTTTGGATATGTGTACAGTTAATTTTATGTTGACTTGGCTTCGGAATATCTGATTTAATAAAGTTTTTATTTTTTTTTTAAATAATTGTCTTATCCATTTCCAATTTGTGAGGTTTGATCAAAACGATTTAGTTTAGCAAATAATAATTTGTTTTATTATTATTCATAGGATATTTGCACAAAATAATCATAATAATTTTACTGATGTTGGGAATTCTGAAAATTACGCCCATTTTGAGGAATTTGTAAAAAAATCATTCAGGGCATTTCGAAAAACTAAAAATATTGCTAAAAATGATACTTGAATAGAGTATCATAGTATCATTGAGTCAAAATTCTCAAGACCATTTTTTTCCGAAAATTTTCTTCACCATCATATGATTTGCTTATATTTTATAGAATGATTTAGAGTTCTATAAAAGTCATTCAAAAAAATTTAGATTACTAGTTAGTGTAAAATTTAAAAAAAACATTTATTATTTCTTTAGAAAATCACTAGGAACATCATAATTTTATTTCATAGATCATTCATTTTCATAAGAAAATTATTTATTAAAATAGATAAACATTACCTGCCACTATATTCACCTGATACAGTGCCAGACATTCGTTTAGCCGCACCTACAGAAGATTCCAATAGTATTCTTGGCAAATTAAATATATCTGTGATATTGATCGAGCTACATTTTCGTAGATAGGTAGTAGAGCTGAAGAGCACTTTCTTTGGAAGGACGCTCATCCCACTCACACACATATATCTGCCACGTGATAGGAAGAAAACAAATGAACCTCCATCTCTACCTTCGACATACGTTTAGCTGCAGTGCGAATAAGTGTGTTGTTATTGTTATTACGGTGTTATTTCGATAAGGTTTCTAACATATTATTGTGAGGTTTTCATTTTGAGAGGTACGGTGAAGATGTGTGAGGTAAATTTTATTTTAACTTATTATTTGTGACCACTTTATAGAAATGGCGAAAGGCACTCTGACGGAGAGAGGAACGACGAATCATAACGTTGTTCAAGGCTGAGGGCTACCTCAAACCGGTCAATCGCTAAAATCAATCGATCCGGGAAAGTTATTCGGAATTTTCTCGGCAAAGGTGAACAGTATAGGTGAAACGTCCCACAAAAGGACGAAGCAAAATTTCTTTGCGGCTGAAAAGGAAGCAACAAGAAATTCGAAGCCACTAAAAATCGATTGTCCTGTTCTCGCAAATAAAAAGATAAACCGAATGTTCCGGTAATCGCCCAGGCAAATCGCACGGATTTTTGAACGAATCCTTTGAACATCAAATGGACGAAACGTCACAAACCAAACCGAGACTCACATCTTCCCACAAAAGAGAACCGACTTAAATTCGCAAGAAAATACATGGAATGGAATCGCGAATGGCGTGAAATGTGATTTTTTCGGATGAAAAAAAGTTTAATCTGGATGGGACCGGATTGGTTATAGTTGCGCTTGGCATGATTTGAGCCAAAAAAGTATCGTTAGATCCAAACGGTAATTTTGGGAAGGAAGTTTAATGGTGTGGAGCTTTTCTTACAACGCTAAACCTCCAATTGTTTACTTCAACGAAATGAATTCCGGAATGTATCTGGATCTACTGAGATGTTTTGATAGATACAGAGAATGACGGCAATAGATGACATAATTTTTCAGGCGCAGGATACCCATCGATCCATGTTTCTAAGCAATTCCTCGCGTGGCTTGGCACAAAAATATTCACTGCTTTGAATGGTTTACAGGTGTCCTGATCGTTGTAATCCGCATTGAGAACCTCTGGGGTATCTATTGGCATGGTGTATGCAAATGGACGACACAATATAACAGCAGTCAGCTTCAAAAGATAGCGATTCAGGAGTGTTGGGCCAAAATAAACATGCACACTAAAGCTAACCGATTCGATGCCAACGGATTTATGAGGTTGAAATGGAGGAAGCCATACTAAATATTAAATCATGGATGAACTTCGAAATTTGCCACCTGTAACTTAACTATTTTTTATATTTTATCAGGTGCGGCTAAACGAATGAAAGTCTAGCCTTTTATAATTATTGATTAATTTTTTATACCCACAAATGTTATTTGATTTCAATGAGCAATGTATTTGATAATAATAAATAAACTATTTCAAAACCAAAATAAATCTTTCTATTGACTTTATTTCATATTGAAAATCTG
>JASCZW010020558.1:0-12074 GCA_034211315.2 Aedes japonicus
AAAACTGAAGGAACTTTGAATAATAACTTTGATTGATTGGCAAGTTACTTCATACAATGTGTTAGTTGCTAGTAAAACAAACAAGAAAGAATATAAATACGAAGGGGCTCTTTGGTCCCGATACCATGAAAACCAAGAAAAACAAATTAATATGTTTTCATAATAAGTATTGCAATTTAGGTGTAATTTGGTATTTTTTTTTCCTTAACAGTATAGTTGAGTGCTATTCATTTGTTTGATTGATAGAATCGGCCCAGTAGTTCAAAATTTATGAATATCTAAAAAAAATGTTCTATCGCAGAAATGATCACTATAATGACGAAATAAATAATTCCAATTATTATACTTATTTTTTTTCAATCAAATATGTATTATTTTTAAGAAACAAAACTAAAAAATATTACATAATTCAGAGAGATCGTATATTTTTAATAATGGTACTTCATTCATACATGGACTTATTCATTTATTAATTGACTCATGTTTATTTGTCTATTTATGATTCATGTTTGTTTATTTTTATTTTTTTGTTGACTGGCTGAACCCAGTGCGAACTATGCTACGTTTGCCACAAAATGAATTAAAATGTAATAGAACTGACGTGATTATGGTTGTTTTTTTTCGGATTGAGTTTTGTTGAACTGTTTGTATGGTTTTTATTTTTGTATTTTTGTTTTATTATATTTATTATTGTTAATGTTGCTTTGCTGCATTTCCACTTTCAAATATATTGTCATGAAAAATAGGAAAAAAAATCTTTTCTGTTTCTATATACATCAATTATTTCCTGCAGAAAAACATAGGTGTGTGCTAGGGTGTGTGTTTTTAATTGAACCCTAGAATCGGTAGTTTCTACCATGGTTTCCCTTTCTGTATTGAAACATTTCATAGACATTTTAACGTAGGACTACGTTTTTCTTTTCTATACCGGGTGCCGTTTAAAAATTTTGAAAAATGAGAGCGTTACGCAAAAGTGAAAGGTTTTTGAACGCTTATAACTCTCGTTCGACTAAACAGAATGACTTCATTCATACACCATTTGATCAAAAAGACTCACAAATTTTTCGCATTGAAATTTGAAAGAAGTTCAATTACTATAAGTAGTTCAATTTTTCATTTGAAAATGACCTTCTTTTGCTCCCATACAAATTTGCATATCAACAGGTTGAAAAATGTGTTTTCCCTAGCAAGGTCATAGGGAACGACTAACAAATGTCTTCTTCTTCTTCAAAATAACTTTTCCCCATCTCACAAAAATTTCTGAACGCACAAAGCTATTGGTCGAAAATGACATCATATTTGCGCTACGCTCTGATTGGTTAATACTGCCACAGTAACCGTGCCAGCAATTGCGAAACATGTGGGAACGACCAACCAATCAGTTCACGCTGTGCATCCGTATGCGACAGACGTGTTGGCGAAGCACGTCGGTGGAAAACGCCGCCAGAAGACCAGAATCAACCCACGTCCCTTGCAGCTGGTCATCCGCAACGATGAGGAGCTGAACGAAGGAAGAAAGCCCAAGGGGAATCGCACTATTTCTCCCGCGTCAATAAAATCCGTCCTTTTCAGGACGCCCAGTTTACTAACTAAAGAGTTTGGTTGAAGTTTTCTCTTGTGCTGTTTGTAATTCAGATACCGCGTCATGGCTGAACATAGCATTCATTAAACGCCAAGTCCGGGAGTGTATCACAAAGAACTAACGAACGAAAATGATCAAGAGGGGCATTATTTTTATTTTATTATTAATTTGCTGAAAATGGCATTTTTGAATAGATTTGGATTTTTCTTCCATCATACAACAAACCGCTTTTAATTAGAATTTCATTTGAATTATTTAGAAGCATTTCAAAATTGTCGTCCGATACCTTAACATGGGATCTGTCAGATTTAAAATGTTTGTCGTATACTTAATCATGGGAGCTGCCAGATTTATCACCACTCGGTTTCATCTTCTTTTTTGAACCTGGATTTGTCAGTTCTAGAAGGGATAATTCGAGCCGGAACTGCGATACATCAGAAACCGACCATGTGGTTAAGTTCGTCATAGTTCCTAGTTGTGCATACCGGATTAGTTGCTGTCAGTGGCAAGCAAATTAGGCAATTTCTGTTAAGAAGATCATCCATCTAGCGTGCACTAATTAAAACTAATTACTGTGGCACAATGGCTAAAGTTCGTCCCCTTTGATGCAATTTGTATCACACTACACCCAAAATAAAAAAGCAAGATTGTAATGCAATTTCGCATGATTTGGTTTAATTTCTCGTAATGGATCGCAACTTGGAGAAAGAAAGCAACATTGGTCGTGGGCAAAAAAGCAACACATCAATTCGATTAGAAAAATTCAATGTGTGCGTGATGTTGTACAGTTGATAAGTAGTAGTAAACTCAATGGCGCACAAAAAAAAAAGATTATCATCCGCTACCGAGAGTCGAACCGCGACCGTCAGCATGACGGCTCTTCATTGTAACCATCCAGCCACCACAACAAGTTGAGGTGAATGGAATAAAAGTCCTAGAGTTTCTTCGGTTTTTGAGGCACTCAACGTTACAACAATGAAGCAAATTTCGGTCGCACACACTTACATGGCTTCGTTTATTTCAGAAAACACATGGTGACTTGATGGGAGGGCGATAGGAGTGTGATGACGAGTGCAGATAAAAATAGAACACTTGACAGCGGAATAGCAACAGAGGCATACGGCGTAGCGGCGTTCTGTGCCATTGTCTCACCCATATTGAGAAGTTGTTGACGGTGGAACAAAAACCCAACGGTTGCTGCGATTGTCGAGGCACTAGGCACACAGCGATAACCACTTGCACACACTTGCATGGCTTTGTTTATACCATAAAAAGCTTTGTGGAACATGATGGGCAAATTTGCCTTTTCAGAATCATGCGGATTTCTCAAGATATGATTGCAAAAACTGCAAAATTGCAATTTTGCATTTTTTGCTACAATTTCAACTTTTGGGTGTACGTGTCAAATTTGGCTCGATTTACTTGATTATTTCTCAAGTTATGCAGTAATGTCTGTTTTATTTGTATGGAAGCCAAACCCCCCCTCCAATAATTTAAGAGGTAGACGGTTTCTCGAACTGCTAGAGAAATAAATCCTGCCTTCAAAAACCCCCACATGCCGAATTTGGTTCCAATTGCTTGATCACTTCGTTATACGGGCTTCAAATGGTGAGTTGACAACTTGGCAGGAGGGTGCGACCGACCTCTGGTCCTCACAAGTTCCTACCTCACGCCTCCACGAGTTATATGATCACAAAAGACTGCCAGCTGAAACATGGAGACGCTTGTTGGCGTAGCCTGGGCAATGTTGTCAATCCGACAATAGCGAAGTGAGGGGGTGCGACCGGTACATCATATCATAATTTTCCATTCTCATATCTTTCAGGTCTTCCAGGTCGTCAGGTATTACAAAATAATTTAAAATTTAAAATTCTTTTTTTTTTCATGGCGGTCATACATTGCCTAAATTTTCTGGTTCATAATGGATGCGCAAGTTTGTCTACAATTGCAACAAAACAGCAGTCGGCTACACATGTAATTTTCAGTTCATATTACAATATACCCTCACTATATATTTTATCTTATAGGACATTGTCTATTCATAGCCTAATTCTGTATATTTCATTACATTTATTACGCCAGAAAGGTAAATTTCTCTCAGGTACCATACAGTTTAGAGAGGAGGTCTTGCGGTTATAGGATGATCATCTTCTGGTAGAAGCAGCAGTAAGAATGGGGATCAATTTTCAGCTGTATCTAGCACCGTCGGAGTGGCCTTTTCGGAAAGTAGCAATGGATGTATATATAGATGTGTAGATACTAGTATGTGTTATTATATGATGCATGTTTTTTACGAGCTCTAGCATATTTTCATTAATAGAAATGTTGACGACTCTCTCGACCACTCAACCTTTAATTCCTTCATTATATTTTCCATTAAATGGCGTAATATGACCTTAACATTTCAGTACACGATCATCAACTACTATTTGAGCGGTTCAGCGGAACACAGCTGTTCATCATTATTAATTGCATATCATAAATATAATATTATGGAAGAAGTAATGAAATAATTAATTAAAATTTTAATTGCTTCAGATTGGTGATCCGGCCGGTATATTTATTTTATTACATTATATCAAATAATAATCAAAATTAATAAATGCTCTTCATTCCAGAAGGTTACATATCTATATGTCATGATTAAATACGTAATAATATAATATTATGGTTTTATATACAATTGAATGCTTTATTGATATTTATACCTCAATGAATAACAAGATGACCTTCACATTCCAGAGATACAGTCACCTATCAGTGATACAAAGTGGTACGAAGCTGCATATTATTATTACTGCCTTAATATTATTATTTCAGCAGGTTAATTAATTTAGTTTAACATGGTTATCATAGGCTCGTGAACTCCAACTATTACATAATTTAACTAAATATCCTTGTATAATTTTTGCTCTACCATATATTCATATATAACATATTATTATTACATTACATCTATATTTATATAAATATAATAAATACTGGGTTGGGAGGAGCACCAGGGTATCATTCAAGCTGAAACTGGACGATGGTTTGATTGACTGCCTGAGTCTAGGAGGGAACAAACAGTATCATTTCTTATCCTACCGATTCGAGTGTGGTGCTGCGAGTTCTACTCCAACAGTTTCAGGAGAGTGACGCGCCCTTCTTAACAAGCCATCCTGTAGAAAGCTTAATGAGTATTGCGAATTGTGTTATTCGATTTGATGGATCATATCGTTGAAGGAGATTCTTAATTTCCCGTGGATTTCGTGTAAGTGTCTCTGCTTACGGGTCCACCCTCCGTTTTTGGCCCTTCATACAGCGATAGTGCGAATTCATATCGGTGGCCCAATTTGATCTTGCTATTAAGTGGAGCTGCATCCAAGCCAAGGGCTAGAGGGGACGGTGGCTACCATACATACATACATTGCTTGATCACTTCGTTATACAGAAATTTGTTATTCATTATTCAGCTTAATCAAGCGGAATTTCTTTTGCTGATCCATTTTTGTTCTTAAATTACCGTGAAAACACAAACCAGCATAAAATTCAAACAAAAAGCTTCAACCAACAAACTATGAACTATTCCGTCCGGATGGAAATAGTTCATAGCCTACTACTATAGCATAAGAAACTAGCGCTAGCTTGTACACACGACAACGGGCACGGCTCATATCATAGCGTAAAACATATCGCTTGCAAGTCATAGCTATGAGCTATCACTATATAGTTTAGTTGTTCCTATGAGCTATTACATAGTTTTCTAGCATATAGCTCACTATATACTAGAAATAGCTGCCGTGTGGCGGCACCTTAAACATCAATCATAGTCTTTTTCATCATAGAATCTCAACTAAAGGGTGTCCACGATGAAATTGCCACACTATGAAATTGCTCTAACTTTTTAACCGTTGGGTAGAATTTAATGAAAATTTGGGTGGATTTAGATCATAGCGCATTATTCACATCCTGCAAGTTTTAAAGTCCTGTGATCAAAACTCGCGGAAATGGAGTCGAAAGAACAGCTCGTGCGTGATAAAATCTTGCGCATTCATCACGAGAACAAGGATCTCTCGCATCGTTCCATCGCTAAAACGTTGGGAATCGCGAATTCCACGGTGTCGCGAGTGATTAAGCGGTTCGAGGAACGGTTGACCACCGATCGGAAGCCCAGAAGTGAAGGAAAAAGTATTCCGTACAACACCAAAAATCACAACCGCGTAGTTGGGGCCTTCAACCGAAATCCGAACGCCTCAGTTCGGGATGTGGCTAAGAAGCTGCACCTAAGCCGAAGTTTTGTCCAGAAGGCCAAAACTAAGGCTGGGCTTCGAACGTTCAAGGTACAAAAGGCCCCTAATCGCGACGAGAAGCAGAACAAGTCCGCCAAAACCCGTGCCAGGAAGTTGTACCTCAACATGCTGACGAAAGTTGAATGCTGCATCATGGACGACGAAACATATGTGAAGGCCGACTTCAAACAGATCCCCGGCAACCTGTTTTTCACGGCCAAGGATAAGTTCAGCGTTCCGGAGCATGTCCGCACTCAGAAGATGTCCAAATTTGCGAAGAAATTCCTGGTTTGGCAAGCCATCTGCACGTGCGGGAAGCGGAGTGCACCTTTCGTGACCCAGGACACGATGAATGGACAGGTGTACATAAAACAGTGCCTCCAGAAGCGGCTGCTTCCTCTCCTGAAGGCCCACAACGTCCCAACAATCTTCTGGCCGGATTTGGCCTCATGCCACTACTCCAAGGACGTGCTGAAGTGGTATGCGGACAATAAGGTCAATTTCGTGCCTAAAATGTTCAACCCTCCCAACACTCCGGAGCTCCGCCCCATCGAGAAGTACTGGGCGATTATGAAGCAGCACCTTCTTAAACGACCTAAGGTAGTGAAGACAGTCGAGGAACTGAAGAAAGTATGGGTTTACATGCAAAAAACGGTTGATTCACAGGTTGTGCAGAATCTTATGGCCGGGGTTAAGGCCAAGGTGCGGGCATTTGCGTATGGACTGTAAATAAAATACGAGTAAAATGGTAAAATGAAGTTTAATAGTTATTTCTCAATCCCTGAAAATTTGATGGCAATCGGATGAAAACTCGAATTTTGCGAATCAATTTTGTGTGTGGCAATTTCATCGTGGACACCCTTTATACCACAGTGAAATTTCCATTCCTACGTGCAATATTTCAAAAGTTACAATGATTTGAAGGTGTCCGGATCAATGTGGATACAGACCTTAGATGTAACTCTATTTTCGCACGTAATAAGTTGTGGCCATGCTCTGTTTTTTTTTACGACTCGCCAGAAGATAAAGCTTACGGAGCATTCCACCCAACCAGGGCTAATAAAACGGACCTGTGCCCCGGTTGTGTTGATGTGGTAAGACCAGGGGGGGTGAGTTTGAGCTTTTTGCCCGTTCTAACTATTTATAGGGAAAACTCTGTGTATTCTATTCAAAGAAAGTCCCATAAAGCGTAAACGACTGTTCCGGATAATAACAATTACAGACGATGTGAGGCCCATTCCAGTTCCAAACTCGCTCAAACAGGTTGTATTAACGGGATGCTACTCTCTGTTTCTTAACAAAGTGTCCGAAGAAATCCAATGTGACAACTGAGTGGAGCTTTTAATCACAATTAATTAGATTTTATTACCCAGCATAATGTGATTGGATCCGCTAGGCCAAGTCGAAAACCGATTGAGATGGAGAAAGGGGGAAATTCAGAGCGATCCGAACATGCCCATTTATGTGCCCATCGTATCGGCAGTCAAGTTATCGCTCTTGATCGGTATCGACAGATGAGTCCGTCTTCCAGCAGCAACTTTCAAAGCTTTGTTCGAAACGATAACGAAACAAAACAACAAAAAACTAATTAGACCGGGATATGGCCGGGAAGACTGGTTCGCGACTCTTCTTCTTTGCTTTTCTTTTTTTTTTTTTTCAATGGCTCGTCATCGATCAGAGCGGGGAGATGAAGACGCGGACGGTGACAATGACGAACTGTCGGTCAGTAGCCGTTTAACGTTTGAGCGCTGAAGGCAAATGATGATAAAAAGTAGGTCAACAGGTTGACAGCGGTAGGTTGATGGGAAGATAATCAGCGCCGGTGTTTTGCCACGGGAACGAAGAGCCTTGTTCGATAAAAGAAAGGCTTGACTACTGTGTTCAGTTCGCCGATGATGGCCAAGGTGAGGAGTATTGTGTTCCAGACACGGTTGCTGACTGAGGGAAATTTGGAACGGTTGTCCTTCGATATTTTACTGGTTTCACTTGTCGATTGCACCCTAATTGTAGGCATAGAAAGTCCGCAATCAAAAACTATAAAAGTACTTAAAACACTGAACCACCTCCATCTGCATTTCATTAGATAACACTATTCATGCACCAGTTGATATAACAGAAATTATGCATCCGCTGGCGAAACCACATTCCATATCGAGAAACATAGAACAACCCGTTCTGGCACCCTGCTTGTTATGTTTCATCCATCCCCTTCCTCCTCCTCCTCCCCCTCAAATCACCGGAGCTGGCCGACCACCGAACGCAACCGAACCGACCAACCAACCAAGAAACCTGTTGACCTACATATTCGTTATTTATCGCTACAGGCAGCTACATCATCAGCATCATAGAAAGAAAAGCATAGATAGAAGGAAGAGGGGGGAAAAAATCACCGTAAGATCGGAACAAGCTGCACCTTAGCCAGTCTAATGAAGAAACACAACAACCATCCAGCCACGCATCCATCCATCGATGGGAGTACCGTAAAGCGTTCCTGTTTTGATCTGCCTCGCTCGTGCTTTTCTTTTTATCTATTCACCACTCGGCCATAACCGGCATCGCATCATTTGATTAGACCACGTTCGCACATGCAAACCCAAGGAGGCCCGAGAATGGGGCTGAGATGAGCGAGGGAGAGAGCTGATAAAAACCAGTCAACAGGGTGATGTAACCGTTCAGGAACAATGTTTCCGCGGTTTTCCGTGCTTTCGTGACCTAAAGAAAACCAGATTCTGGCAGCAAACTGCAGTTGCATTCAACTGCAGACTTGTTGTAAAATCGATCCGGTTTTGAAAGGATGATTCGGAAATGGAACTGGAAGCTGCAGTCGTCAGGAGTGTCTTTGGCTCTAACGGTTCACGGTGACGATTGATGACGACTGAGCAGATGATGACTTGCGATGCAGACGACTCATGCTGATAAGTAATTACTCCAGACGGAAAAGGAAGTGCAATAGGGAAAATTGTCGGATGGCATAATCGAAGTCTACAAGTGGAAATGCACCATAAATGTATCGACGTATATGTTGAGAGATGGCATTTTTGATCTTATTGATATTTGTCTTGATATTCAGTCAAGATTGTATTATGGACTTATTAGGATATGAGAGTCTATTATATTTGTGTGTATGATAAGATAAACAAAAAGGTGTCCATTTAGAATCCGTAATTAAACAAATCATCTGTATCTCGGTAACGGATTGACGTACAAATAAGTTTTATACATCAAAACAATGATAATTCACTGTTCTTTAAGGAAAAAAAAATCAATACAAATCATTTCTCTTCGTTTCTAATGAAAATTTTTTTGGTCATCTGATTCGCGTCCGGAGCCGTTTTGCCACTTTTCTTAAACCTCCGCTTCATTATTGCCCAAAATCTCTCGATGGGCCGGAACTGCGGGCAGTTGGATGGATTTATGTTTTTATCGTTGAAATCTACGTTATTATCGAGGTACAACTGGATGGCTTCCCGGCTGTAGTGGCAACTCGCCAAATCTGGCCAAAACTTCACGGGACCTATATGAACTTTAGTGAAAGGTAGTACACGGTTTTTGAGGCATTTTTCCTTCTACAGCTTCGAGTCCATCGTCTTATTCGTCACGAACACTTTGGTCTTTGCTCCGCAGCTGCATATCCCTTGCCAAATCATCAGTTTTTTTTTTTTGGAAAATTTGTCCATAAAAGCAAATTTACAGAAAGTGGGTGCCTAGGTAACAAACCGCCGTCAAATAATTCTTCCAGCGGCCACTTTCCGTGCAATAAGTCTTTCCGGTTTCTAACTGGACAGAACTTTATTGGCACTACGACATCCCCACACTTAAAATATGAAAACTACAAAAACCACATTATTTGGATAATGGTTTTCTGTTTTTTTTTTTTATTGTTTTAAATATCCACTATAAACAATGATATGTCAATCAAAGCTGCATAATGTGACACAGCCTTCGGAATTATATTGGTTGCTCGGTATTATCATATCAAAAAATAATGGTTACGCTACGCATGGCTGTCAACTGACCCAAGTAACACATAAAACATCTTTTTAGAATGATTAATAATTGAATGTTTTTTAAATGCTTTTTAAACGTAATACAAAACATGTCAAACTCGGAGCGGTTTAGATCTCTCGTATTCTGACTAACGATCGAGCTAAAAACATTTTTTTCACTGTTGCAAGTGATTAATACTTTATTATAGTTCTTAAAAACATAGTTCCATACATTTGAAAACATGAACAGGACAAGATTGATTGGTAATGGGTAGTTCTAAATAATGCTGTAATTTCATTACAATGGCTGGTGTGTGTTCTTATTCATAACAATGAATTTGTTGTACAAGATTGTGGTTTCACCGCCAAAGGGAAACAAACCAGAGATACTCAAAAAATGACTTTTTCAACAATCGGAGTTGGCTTAGCAAAGAAGCTGATGAAGCCTATCACGCCAAGGACTAGTGTTCAAATCCTATGTGTGGCGATGTTATATTTTTGGAATGAGGATATTTTTTTTCCATTTTTTGTTTTATAAGGCTTCACTTTTTGAGCTTTTTACATCGTATTAAAGTATGAAACAAAGTATTATACATTTTTATTTAAAACATGTTTTTATCATTTGACAGTACTTTCAACTTGTTTAATACAAGCTGTGCTGGTTTGGGGAAAGAGCTCCATTCTTCACTTCGTATGCACTGCGGTTGAACCCGACTTTGAAACTCACCCAGCAGCACAAACCACATAATTGGTTGCAGAATCATGATAAAGGCTTAATTGAGTTACATAAAAGTCAGCTGTCACCGGTCCGCAACCGCAAGGGTCATCGCATTGGACGTGTGAACTTTTATTTTGCAAAAAAACCGCAGTGCACAAAAATCGGCTATTATTTGCTGTTGAGTGCTACGCTGATCTATCAGTTTGCAATATTGTTTGCGCAGGAACAAAAAAATGAAAATTGATCTTTTTTTTTCAAATCGAGTCTTTACCACATACACTACCAGTCAATAGTATCGACTCACTTCGAAAAGCAACCCATGTCCAAACACTACACTGCACGCCGAGCTTCGTTTTACCATGCCAGCGCGTGCATTGAACTTTGACTTTCGTGCCTCCAGACCAGTGTTGTAAAAAGTCATTTCGGGAAAAACGGATTACTTTTACCGATAACTTGGTTTAACAGCTGAATTTATGAATATAATGTACACAGAAAAATAATTAATTTCAACAAGCGCTTAGCGTAAGTGTTAAAATTTCCTCCTCGTGTAATCTCCAAGCCAAAGGAGCGTAAACAACGATATTGTTTGCAATCTTTCATACAACAGGCTAAATCATGCGTTATCTAGCTTAAATTTACATGAAATATCCCATTATTTTCAAGCAATCTAGTATCTCTTTATGTGCATTAGATAACGCAGAAAATTCAGTGTTTCTTTTTATCTGTGTATGAAAAAAATGTAGTTCTTGAAAAATTCTACAACTTTGTCTCTATTATATAGAAAGTGTTTATTCATCATGATTATTCCCTTCCGATATTTATTCAACGATAACGAGAACGAGTTGTTGGCAAATTTAGCGCGTTGGGTCGAGATGACTATTTACAGCACTGCTCCAGACTAACACCCAACGCGGTGAGTACAACACCAGTGTCAGTGCACGAGGTTTGGCTCTCGACCAACTTCGGGATTGATGTTTCGGCAAAACACCACAGCCGAGTGTTTCCGATTGTGTCCGATTGCGGAAAACACGCGTGCTGTTTAGTTTATTTTCTAACCGTGCCGTGCTTGTTAAACTCAATCAACTTATGCGCCCGTCACCCAACGAGTCAGGAAAACAAACCAATAAGTCAAATTGTCAAATTTTGTAGAATCATCCGACGAGCATTGCTCTTATCCGTGGCAACCAGTGATACTGGGTGCATGCTGGGTGCTTATTTGTATCGTTACCACTCGGCTCGTGTATTTTTTCCAAAAATCAAACACGGTGTCCAAAGCAATACACGAGCGTGTACACACGTGTCGCGTCCTTTGCGTTGCGGTTTCATCTATAAGCACGAATCTGAAGCGGTGGATTACAGCCAGATGATGGTGTGTTCAGAGGGCTGGCAATGGGCAGTTTCAGACAGCAAAAATCGGCCTTCAGCTGAATCGATTCCCACAATCGAAAAAATCGATTCGAGAATGAATCCATCAGTGGAAGAATCGATTCGGAGGAAAATCGATTTGAAATATATAT
>JASCZW010020559.1:0-12067 GCA_034211315.2 Aedes japonicus
CACGGACTAATTACGGACATCGGACAGACGATTTATTCATGACGCACTCTGGTCAAAATTTTCAGTGTATCAAGTTCCATATATACTAGAATATCATTACCAGAGCAGTACTAGAAAAACAGCAACACTGCTTACAATTTGTTAAAACTTTGCCAACACAGTGTTCATTTGTCAAAAGCGAGCCAGCCATTTTAAGCTTCAGAGAATTTATTGTGTTCGAGAAAATAAAATATAATAACAATTATTATTGTTGGTTTACATATATAATTAGTAGTTTTAGTGTAATTATTGGTTTTTGTGCACATGCGTCTGCTCTGTTGCTGTACGCCTTTTGAGAACAAGTGGTTCAACATGGGCTGAAGCTACACAAACGACTGATATCGAAACTAACGTTTATTATTCATCGATTTTGGACTACCTCTAGCAATCCTCTCCGAACTGCCAAACTTACTCGTCATCAGCGGTTGCGTGTTCTCTGTACTATTTAATCTTAGTACAAACGAAGTGTTCGTTTGGTAAGTACTGCCACTAAATTTACGAGTAAAAATAGTTGTAATAATGTAACATTTCAGCAGAACCCACAGCAAAAAAAGCGACGACAACAACATCATCATCATCATCATCATCATCACCATCGGTAACATCAACATTCGTCACTAACCTAAATGCCATTTTTCTCAAGGAAATTCTGGGCGGAACCGAGAATCTGATACGGCACAAACAAACTAATCAAACTAGTAGGTTGAGCTCTACAAATTTCAATGCAGTCTAGTAAACATTTGTTCATTTCAGCCACCAAGATTGATGTCGCCAGTCGTTACCACCATCCTCGGTACGACAGCCGTGATTCTGAATGACCTGAAACAACGCCGAATACAGGACTATGTATGCAGCTAGGACAAGGCTCTACAAGCGGATGGCGATTTCGGCATAAAGCAGTCGGTGAAGGAGCCGAAAAATATGAAGCATGCGTTTTTGTTAGTTATATGATCGGTTTATCGTTAGTTGAATGAATGGAAGGATGCGACGATTGCGTTGATTTTTACATTCTCTAATTATAGCAACGCAAAAAACCAATGCATTGAAACTTTGAACGTAACAAATGAATAGTCAAAGAAAAAACGAATCCAAATGCTAATATTGTTCAACTACTCTTGGAAAGTTCTTGACAGCGTAATGTTGATTTTAGTTAGTTTGAAAAGAATGCTAGAATTATGAGAAATATTACTGCTTGTTGGTCTAGTCAATGTCTTTAACTTTTTTTTTTAATAAAATAGAATGTGGAACCCGGTTCAGTACTGTAACGAATAAACTTTGTTATATTACTGTTAGTGTCCAGTGTATATTTTTACGAAAAAGTTTGAAAATCTAGGATTTAGCTCTCAGCTGTCGTATAGGTTGCGCCTTCATGCCTTTTCATCAACAAAAGGCTAAAATTTATCTAGCTCTATCGAAGGCTAGGTGAAGTTTTAAATTTTCAATACGGTGTATGTACCTACAGAGCATATTTCTCTTCTTGACGAATTATATTAACTTGATTTGCTTACCACGGTGAAATATCGTGGCGCAGGCGCGGTCCTAACAGGACGTTAAAACTCGTCTTGAATCATAGGTCCCACAATCAGGCATCGTTCAACGAGACTTTGGTACCAGTGGGATACAAAGCATCAAAAACAACGCGAAGCTTTGTCGTGGCGCTATACGGGTGAACGATGCAATTTTTACACCATTTTTAAACTTCCGTGCTTGTGTCGATCAGAGCCATAAGTCCTAGTTGAACTCGTGAATGACTCATCCATAAACGAAGTATTCGCAGGCAAAATGCGGCGAATAGCAATATTTCGGGATTTTCCTAGCCTTTATTGACCAACTGTCTTCTTTTGGCATTAAGACCACAAATATTCCAGGGGTTCTCACGTCCTAGTCATGGCAAAGTAGGTTTCACATTTCTGGTCTTCCACGAATCTTCTACAATCCTTACTTTTATTTACTGTCAGTTTGATGTTGCTCCCAGACATTGTTTGTTTTTATAAATATATATATTTTCAGCTTGTGCAAATAAATAAAGTTTAAGTGTATCATCATCAGTATCGGTATATATCAAGGGAGGGAAAAGGGAAACAATTCTGTTTCGATCGACAAAAATCGTTTCACAATATTTTTTTGCACGATTAACGTAACGAAGCCATTGTACATCTTCGACTCTAACAGAATAGCGAACAACATACAGGAAAAATAATAATAAAATAATGAAAAAGTTTCATCCTAGCTGAATAAGTATCTTTTTCTTTCACAATAACTCCTTCTAGATGTACTTAATTTTGTTTCTGCCATGTTTTTAGCATTAATCAAATTGTTTTCTATGTGGTTCCGTCTTCTTCCCTCGGAAGTGTGTAGGCTAAGCATTGCGTATAGGTGGTGTCCGAGAGCATAGAGTTAATCAAACTATTACTATTATAAAATCGAATTAGGAACAGTGTTATTCGCATCAGATGTTTTTTTACTAATGCCAGTTTGCAGACTATCGTGGGTAAATGCTTCTGCTTGCCAACGCGACGCTGATGTTTTGCTAACGAGGATGGGAAACAATTGTTGATTATTTCGGCTTAAGTTGCACTGCTGGTTTTCCCTGCATGAATAATTTAGGTGTTAGTTTCTGCTGCTATACATTATTTTTGTTGCTATACTATTTTTTTGTCGTGTTATGGTAATCTCTGACTGGAGAGTAATTATAGATCTGCTACATGATAAGGAGCTTTTCACAAACAGTTCTCTGATATTCCCTTCCTGTTAGTCCAGAAGTTCCTCGTACTGCCAGACTGTAGCGGTTCTTACGGGTAGATTGTGAGGTATTCGTTAAATCTGCAATAAAAATGGTTAGTGTCATTAGACCCATATCTTTCCGAACGACAAAGTGTTGAGTACAGTTACTAAGTTGTATCTTACCACTGGTAAAAACGTCGCTAAGGATTACAGAACCGATGTGTTTTGCTCTACCATCATTTGATCGGATGATTAGTTCGGGAATTCATGTACCTAACGTATTTATGATGGAATTCACGTTCACAAATATACAAATAGAATATTCACCCGCTTCTGCAGTCTACGATTCTTGTTCTTTGACGGCAATCAGGAAACCGTCACTGAGATCCTTGTCCAGTTACGTGTTCGGCACCGCTGACTCCGAAGGAAGAGATATTAGAGAACGTATTTATAGTCAACGACAGAAAATTTCTTTTTATTTTCTGGAGGCTAAGATGTTGTTACCTACCGATGTTTGTAAATAAACTCAGCTGACATAACTTACATGCACACTCGAACAAGCCTAAGCAAAATCGAAAATAATCTAGTATACATGGGACTTTAACAGTACTAGAAGCCGGTTCTCTAGTACGATAATGATCCATAACTTTTTCAATCTTTCTTCGGCACAACTACGTCCTTCCCTTTTGGGTCCATGGTTGTATGTCTGTCCCAGGCCTAACGGAGTAGCAACTACGCTACGCGTGGTCTTTTTAAGAAATAAATCAAAAAAATAAGTTATTTAGTTTGGATGTCAAAAAAAAGTTTTTTTTTTTTTTTAAAGTCTCTAGATGTCTACAAAACGAGCTACGCTCAAATTACGAAGAACTTTAGAATTTATTAATTTAAATCTTCATTGGTTGGTTACTTTTTTGAGTGTAGCACCGCAGCACCATGTCAATCTTGTACCTCAATAGGCCATTGCACGGTGGCATCATCAATACAGTTTTGACAGTTCAGGGAGCTTGTTTACGGGGCCTCAAAATATTTTCCATAAAGTTGTTTGATGTTTTGGGCTCTATTATTTTAAACATACACCTGTGCTTTTTTTAACTGCATTTTGCAAATCGAATCCTAAAGAACAAATACAATAAAAATAAATCGTTCCTCTGGCTTATCATGTAAGCAAGCTCCATGAACTGTCAAAAAAGTAAGGTTAATAAATTCCCTTCGATGAATAGTTTCCGTCAAAACAAACAAACAATCGTTGGTGGCTTGCTTTTATTCTACTTGTAAAGTGAGTGGTTTATGTGCTCGATGTGATGAGCATAATTTAAAAATAAAAATATATATCCTTTATATTGTCCAATATCAATGAACAATGGCCACAAATAGTCCGGCAACAGCTGTAACATCGATTCCGAGTGGCAGTAAGCCCAAGACCAGCCAATCACAATCGAATTTCATAAGTAACGATATCCTGGACGACCTGGGTAGCCGATTCATCATCAATGTTCCGGAAAATGAACGACAAAATCTTATCCGCGTTTGCTTTCAAATAGAACTTGCCCACTGGTTTTATCTGGACTTTTACTGTCTGCAACAGAAGCAAAAGTGTGGTATCAAACAATTTGCTTTCCAACTGTTCCAGGTATGTAATTGTGTTATGAAAAATTTATGCAAAATTTTTAATAAACAGCTCTGCAATTACAGCGCATCCCTTTTCTACTGCCGCACTTGCCATTCGTTGAAAAGATTCTCGAAGACTGGAAGCAGTACAAGTTATCGGTTCCTACTTATGGTGCGATTCTTCTGTCGGAAGACTTGAAACATGTCCTGCTGGTGCAATCGTTCTGGGCAAAATCATCTTGGGGTTTCCCGAAAGGTAAAATCAACGAAAACGAAGAACCAGTTCACTGCGCCATCCGTGAGGTATACGAAGAGACTGGATTTGCAATCAAGCATTTACTCGTACCCTCGGAATACATCGAAGTGATCATCAACTATCAGTACACAAGATTATATCTTATACGTGGGGTTCCAATGTCGACGGTATTTACACCCCAAACCCGAAATGAGATCAAATGTTGCGAATGGTTCCCAATTGACCTGCTACCGGCAACCAAGAACGATAACTTTGTAAAGGATAATCTTAGCATGAATGGAAATTCCTTCTTTATGATACTGCCATTTGTAAAGCGTCTAAAGAAATGGCTTGAAAAGGAACAAAAAAACAAGCACAAAGGACCAGAAATCGGTAGCAAAAATTCTCCAGTGTTTGCTTCAACTGGGAAGCAAAATTCTAAATACTTCGAAAATAAGAGCGGAAATGCTGCCAATCATAGTCAGGCTGGCAATCGCCAGAGACAACGGCACAAATCAATGGGTGAGATCGAACAGCAGCGGTCTAAATCGATTGGCTCGCAAAACTTCCTAACTCCGGAGCAATTTTCCAAACAGTCCGGCATAAATAGTGCGCATCAGAGCATGGCATCCGGAACAGTAGATACTCAAGTCCCGGGTGGCTCGACTGCGAATAAAAAGACGCATGGCAAGAAACATTCTGTTGCCCACAACGAGATTGTCGCATCCGGTGCTTCAACGGGAGGACGAATGCAAATCAAACGCAAGCTCTTCGATCCTTTGACCGAAGACAAACCAAAAATTGCGGACAGCCACGATCCGTTGGCGATGTTTAACAAATGCGAAGCTTGGGTTAGTTTTAAACTGGACTATAGTAAATTTTTTTAATCTTGTGTTTTTTGTACCACAATTTAACCCAGCATATTTATAACTACAATTGATTTCGGTTTGAAAATCATTACACGCGATTGTATATTTTTATGGAGTGCGACTGACGAACCTTGATGAATAAATGCGTTTCATATGCTTCGTACTTTTGATGTAAGTGTTTTGTTTTGCGGGTTCTTGTTGAGATAAGATAGAGCCTCGCGAGTTGCTACCAAGCAAAAGTTTAACAATAACTTTCAACGTTTTCCTCATTTGGTGAAAATTCCTAATTTAAAACTAGAAATTCAGCCAAATTCTTTGCTCTCCTCTCGTGATCCTAAACTGTTATCCAAGACCTACGTATGTTCCCTTAAACATGTTTTTTTGTTTTTTAATGTTCTAGCAATTATGTTTGAATAAACTAAACGTTCGGATATGTCTGAACCAAAGTTCATTTCTTCGTTCTCCTAGGAAACTGTCTATGTGAAGTGTAGCCTCTCGTTGGCCAAAATTTCCACCTTGTCGACGGTGAGAGGGCTTATCTCTTGCTATAAACATGCATGTGAGATTAAAAATTTGACTAAAAGTAACTTACACATTTCTGACGCAAACTTAAGATTCGCCTAAAAATTTATTCAAAATGCCATGGTAAATCGTAAGATCCAGAACTTGTTAAAATATCCTTTAACTCATCCCTAGAAATACACAATAGTTTTATGAAACCGATCACTGCATCTGTACCAAAGTTGTAGAATTATTAAATCGTACGCTGAACATTATATTTTCTTAACTTACGTTCAAAAGCTGCCAAAACATTACCATTTAACTTTAGCTCCTTCAGCACGAACTCGCGGAAACAACTTTTTCCATTTTCCTTCATCTTTGTTTTGCTTGTTTCTGTAGAGCAATCAATGCGTATTGAGCAATCCAATTATAGCAAAAGTGAGATTAAACATCGTAGTATATCTAAAACTGAAATTGTTAATAACTTTCTACCTATAGCTATTCAGGTATAGCCTATAGCTATTTTTCAAGCTGTATGGAATTGATCAGTATCGTCATTATCGTCGATTTCGTCGTCAGTTCGTAAATCCATTTTGAACGAGCGCCATCTACGACGTATAACCACAGATAACAGACATCCAGGCTCGAACATTTTTTTCTTAATTTACTGTGTAAATTTTCAAAAGCAAACCGTTGGCAAATCAGCGCCGCCTTGTCTAGGTTTCACCAAACTAAAATTGACAGCCTCAAGGCGCGCAGGTGGTGCCATCAACATACGAATCACCAAAACTAACGGAAACAAGCTGTAATTTTAAAATGGCAGTTACAGAAATTTACACACGGAGGGCACTCTGGCTCGGATGTCTGTTCTCTGTGGATAACTTATCTTTTGTTGCAAGAAGATGTATTTGAGGTGACACCTTGGGGCCGGACTGCCTGATTATTATTTGATCAGATCTCCTCATTTTGCATTCCGATCTTTGAAAAAGATGAGATGATCTTAACGAGAATTTAAATCTTTTGTGACAGCTTAACACGGACTGCTGTTTTATTTCAGTTTTGTGTGTGTGTGTGTGTGTGTATGTGTGTACAATTCACCTCCCACTGACCGGCAGTGCTTTTATGGAAGAAATTTGTCTGCACCTATTTTTGACATTATATCAAGCAAAACAATGCATTAGGTCCTAAGTACATTGAGAGACTCTCTTTGTCGACTTTCTCTTTGCGTTCCTACGGCTATGTAAGAACATGTTCAACTATTTTGAACTTACAGTACGGTAGTAATAAGTGTGATTACGGATCCAATACGTCGAAATCGTCAGCAAATCGTTTAATTGACAAGCTATTAACCAAAGAGAAAGTCGACAAAGAGAGTCTCTCAATGTACTTAGGACCTAATGCATTGTTTTGCTTGATATCTATAGGAGCAAACACTTTTAGCCCTGGAAATAAAAGGTAATAGCTCTATTGCAGTTCCAACGACCCATTTCGAGAATGCAAGCTAAACAATGCATTAGGTCCTAAGTAACAATGAGAGACTCTCTTTGTCGACTTTCTCTTTGCGTTCCTACAGCTATGTAAAAATATGTTCAAGTATTTTCAACATACAGTATGGTAGTATAGAGTGTGATTAAGGATCCAATATTTCCAAAACATCAGCAAATCGTTTTATCAACAAGCTATTAACCAGAGAGAAAGTCGACGAAGAGAATCTCTCAATGTTACTTTGGACCTAATGCATTGTTCAGCTTGAATGCCTGTTTCTACGCGTACATTCTGAGGTCGCTATCATGTGCAATAAGCCCCGCATGAATACACCCATATATCAAATGGATATACGGGATGCAATCACACCTCCAGAATCAAAATTCTTTTTTTTTTTATTCTGGCGCGTATTTAGTTATGGTTTTATGTATATAATAAGTAAAACTGCAACATTCTTACCAATCTTCGTTGTTTCTTTCCTTTTCTGTTTACTTTCCTTCTTGGTCAAGTCGTTATCGATCTCGTCCTGGTTTTGTATGCTCTTGATAACCATTCTGCTTCCGGACTTATTACCTCACGAGTCGCCTGTACCCAACTTCGCAGGCGTTCGTCTAGTCTCTGCTATACCAATTCATTTTCATGCCCAACCGAAGCACCACTACTTAAAAAGCTTTGAAATATAATAGAGAGATATTAGATATTGTCTTCAAAATTTGGTACAAATAAACTATTTGTTGCCTGAAAAGAAACAAAATTAAGAACAAAGATATAAATAGAATCTTTGTAGTCCCCGGATGTTGCGGGTTGTCGATGGTTGATTACAACTATGTGTTGGGCACCATTGGCTCCTTGTTGACTGCATCTTTTCAGTGATTCAGTGCACTCTACAATTTCATTGGATCACACGCTGTTGATAGCGAACCTGTATAGCAGCAACGCAAATCATTTTACTCAATCGACCACTAGAATTTTCTTCGCAACTGTAACAGGAACCACTATCACTAACAAACACCGGGTCATACATATGATACAAAAATTCTTTAAATATGGATCAACACTTGAGAAATAACTATTAAACTTCATTTAACCATTTTACTCGTATTTTATTTACAGTCCATACGCAAATGCCTGCACCTTGGCCTTAACCCCGGCCATAAGATTCTGCACAACCTGTGAATCAACCGTTTTTTGGATGTATACCCATACTTTCTTCAGTTCCTCGACTGTCTTCACTACCTTCGGTCGTTTAAGAAGGTGCTGCTTCATAATCGCCCAGTACTTCTCGATGGGGCGGAGCTCCGGAGTGTTGGGAGGGTTGAACATTTTCGGCACGAAATTGACCTTATTGTTCGCATACCACTTCAGCACGTCCTTGGAGTAGTAGCATGAGGCCAAATCTGGCCAGAAGATTGTTGGGACGTTGTGGGCCTTCAGGAGAGGAAGCAGCCGCTTCTGGAGGCACTCTTTCATGTACACCTGTTCGTTCATGGTGTCCTGGGTCACGAAAGGTGCACTCCGCTTCCCGCACGTGCAGATGGCTTGCCAAACCAGGAATTTCTTCGCAAATTTGGACATCTTCTGAGTGCGGACATGCTCCGGAACGCTGAACTTATCCTTGGCCGTGAAAGACAGGTCAGCATGTTGAGGTACAACTTCCTGGCACGGGTTTTGGCGGACTTGTTCTGCTTCTCGTCGCGATTAGGGGCCTTTTGTACCTTGAACGTTCGAAGCCCAGCCTTAGTTTTGGCCTTCTGGACAAAACTTCGGCTTAGGTGCAGCTTATTAGCCACATCCCGAACTGAGGCGTTCGGATTTCGGTTGAAGGCCCCAACTACGCGGTTGTGATTTTTGGTGTTGTACGGAATACTTTTTCCTTCATTTCTGGGCTTCCGATCGGTGGTCAACCGTTCCTCGAACCGCTTAATCACTCGCGACACCGTGGAATTCGCGATTCCCAACGTTTTAGCGATGGAACGATGCGAGAGATCCTTGTTCTCGTGATGAATGCGCAAGATTTTATCACGCGCGAGCTGTTCTTTCGGCTCCAT
Organism: Aedes japonicus; assembly: GCA_034211315.2. NCBI lineage: Eukaryota > Metazoa > Arthropoda > Insecta > Diptera > Culicidae > Aedes > Aedes japonicus. The sequence continues at coordinate 9,510 of JASCZW010020559.1, forward strand.
TTTGATCACAGGACTTTAAAACTTGCAGGATGTAAATAATGCGCTATGAACTAAATCCACCCAAATTTTCATTAAATTCTACCCAACGGTTAAAAAGTTAGAGCAATTTCATAGTGTAGCAATTTCATCGTGGACACCCTTTATATAATAATATTGTATAGTACGGCACACGGATGATTATACAGGGTGTTCGGTTCCTTAGTGCAAATAATTTAAGGGGTGATAGAAGATCATATTTAAAGAGAAAAAGTGTTCTACGCATATGATCAAATCTCAAAAATCACTGAGTTATTGAACTTTTTCTGTTTTGGTCTATGCTTGCCAGAAATTGGCTCCAGCTCTAAAACTGTGCAATTAAACACAAAACTGTTACCTTCATCGGATAGCTAGGTAAATTTCCTACTTAATAGTGTCCCTTTTACTTTCAGTAAGTTGCATTTAGGCACATTTCAGGGATAAACGAATCTAAAACTTGTGTTTTTCTACGGATTTTCCCTCATTATTTCGAAAAGTACGTAATAAAGTTTATTGTTTTGTCTAAGCAAGAGATGCCTTTCAAACCGCTCTACAGCTCTTTTTTTGACACCAACTTTCTATCTTGTTTAGTTTTGTCGCAATTTCGTACTAAACACATCTTGTTGGGTCGTTAATCAACGGTTGCGTAAAACACGAATTCAACTCACCGTGCGTTGCTGTTGACGTCTGTTTGCAGCGCGCATAGCACACTTGATCGCCACGTGGAGTGACGGTATGAAAAGTGTGACAAAAAAAACAATGCTGCGGACGGTTCAATTGAACGCATGATGAAAATTGAAAATGTCCTTTTTTTCTCGATACCATTGTACATTGAACATATTCATTGAACTAATAAGGTATTTCCCAATGATTATTCAAACTAAAACACTGATATTCATTTCTTTCATAAACTTATTTCAATAGTTGCTCAATGTGTCCTCCATTTTCTTGGATGCAGTACATGATCCTCCTTCCGGTCTCTTCCACAAGGTTGATATTATTTATTTTCTCTTGTATCTTTCGGGCAGCAATAAAAATTCGGTCAATTAGCTGTTCGCAAGTATTGATTGTCACCAAATACACCTCTTCCTTCATGCACCTCCCATAAAAAGAAGTCCATGGGAGTCAAATCCGGACTCCTTGGGGGCCAAGGAATCGGCCCATAGTTGGCGTTCAGAAAATGTCTTACCGCATTTGTGGAATGAGGTGGGGCTCCGTCCTGTTGAAACACCAAGCGCCGCGGCGTCTCACAGCAAGTGGGACATCCTCCAGCAAGATTGGAAGCTCGTTCTCTAAAAATTCCAAATACTTCACACTGTTTAGCGAACCTTCGATAATGTACAGCCCGATGAGCTGTCGGTCAATTATACCGGCCCATACATTAACGGAAAACCGATACTGTGTTCTTGTTTCTTTGACCACTCTTGGGTTTTCAATTGCCCACGTGTGGTCATTGTGGGTATTGAAGTATCCTGCACGGGTAAAGGTGCACTCGTCCGTCCAAAGGATGCTTTTCGAGAAAAATGCATCCTCATCCCTTTTCGCTGTCATAATCCTGCTGAACTCAAGCCGGAGTGGTTTATCTCTTTCCAGAAGCTCATGAACTTGCAGCGTATGAAACGGATGCATATTCTCTTTGTTTAAAACGTTCCATACGCTCCAGTGAAAGACCAGTAACTGAGCTGCAACTCGCCTTGTACTGGTTTTGGGATCTCACAGTTCTTAAAATTGCAGTCCAAAATAACGTTCCATTCCGGAACCGACGGTGTATAGACGTGAAGGTTCCTGTCTCAACGTAATGTTTACAAACTAAACATCTTACATACTTGTATTATTTATACATACTTGCGTTTGGCAGTCGACGGTTGGGAAATCTGCGTCCATATTCTTGTTGGGCTGTCATTGCCACACAGTTGGCAAAACCGTAACAGAGATGAATATCCACCAGCTCTTCTGGAGAATACATGTTTGTTTTCTGCCAGCTGTAAGTTTCTGTTTAGATTTTTCTGCTTTCATACCGTCACTCCACGTGGCGATCAAGTGTGCTATGCGCGCTGCAAACAGACGTCAACAGCAACGCACGGTGGGGTTGAATTCGTGTTTTACAGTTTGCGACAAAACTAAACAAGATAGAAAGTTGGTATCAAAATAAGAGTTGTAGAACGGTTTGAGAGGCATCTTTTGATTAGACAAAACAATAAACTTTATTACGTATTTTTTGAAATAATAAAGGAAAATCCGTAGAAAAACAAAAGTTTTAGATTCGTTTATCCCTGAAATGTGTCTAAATGCAACTTTCTGAAAGTAAAAGGGACACTATTAAGTAGGAAATTTACCTAGCTATTCGATGAAGGTAACAGTTTTGTTTTTAATTGCACAGTTTTAGAGTTAGAGCCAATTTCTGGCAAGCATAGACCAAAACAGAAAAGGTTCAATAACTCAGTGATTTTTGAGATTTGATCATATGCGTAGAACAATTTTTTCTTCAAATATGATCTTCTATCACCCCTTAAATTATTTGCACTAAGGAACCGAACACCCTG
>JASCZW010020560.1:0-12068 GCA_034211315.2 Aedes japonicus
CTTGCGGCGAACGACTCGTTATGACACTTACACGAGCGTGCGATGCGACCATGCCAAGGGAAGTCAAACCGAGAAATGGAAGATCGCCGGTGTATTGGTGGACGGAGTCGATTGCCGACCTCCGAAGAACATGCCTCCACGCAAGACGGAGGGTGCAGAGAGCGCGGTCAGACGCCGAGAGTATCGAGCGTAGAGGGCCACTAGTCGCCGCAAAGGCCGCACTAAAGAGGGAGATAAAGGCCAGCAAGCGAGCCTGCTTCGAGGGTCTGTGTCAGAGGGCCAATGCGAACCCGTGGGGTGACGCCTATCGGGTAGTAATGGCCAAAGCCAGAGGATCGGCGGCTCCAACCGAGCGTTCATCAGAGCTGCTGCAGGTGATCGTTGGGGGACTGAGGTCACGGTGGTGAACAATAGGAAATCGGAGCAACATGCGACGATCAATGCAGGTAGCTGCACAGTAGAATCAAAGAGTTCTTGAGGAATCTTGAAGTCATGATCGACGATAAGCAGTTCTTTGTCAGTCACGTCGAATACGCTTGCAAGAAAGACTCAATGGCTATATCGGCATTATCCCGCATGATGTCGAATAGCTCGGCGGTGCAAGGGAGTAAGCGTAAACTCCTGGCCAGCGTCGCCCTGTCCATACTTAGGTACGGCGGGCCGGCATGGATCACCGCCTTGAGTACCAAGAGCTACGTAAGTAAGCTAGAGAGTACGCACAGGCTTATGTGCCTAAGAGTGGTTAGTGCTTACCGAACGGTATCACGCGACGCGGTCTGCGTCCTAGCGGGGATGATGCCAATGGGCATGGTCATAAAAGAGGACGTAGAGTGCTTCGAACAACGTGGAACAAGAGGTATTCGAAAGACCACTAGAGCCGTATCCATGGTTAAGTGGCAAAGGGAATGTAAAAACTCCACCAAAGGTCGGTGGACCCACCGACTAATCCCGGAATTAACCGGGTGGGTCGGTAGGCGACACGGGGAGGTGAACTTCCACTTAACGCAGATATTGTCTGGCCACGGCTGTTTTAGACAATACCTGCATAAATATGGGCATGCAGCAAATGCGCGGGAGTTGAGGAAACTGCCGAACATGTGTTCTTCGCATGTCCTCGGTTCGACGACGCGAGATCAGGAATGTTTGCCGTAAGCGGTCACGACACGACTCCAGACAATTTGGTCCCGAGGATGTGCCAGGACCGGGACGTCTGGGACGCGGTATGCGTAGCAGCCTCCCAGATCGTCCTCGATCTCCAACAAAAATGGCGACACGACCAAAGGCAGGTCGCAGGGACCACCTAACTACTAAAGCCTTAAGTAGTTAGACATAGTGGGTGCTGAATAAGCACAAGAGCCTCCCCGAAGTAATACCGAAAGGTGGTTCCGGGGAGGGCCGGGGCTTAAGGCACGGGTGGGTTTTTAGTGGGTCGAGGAGTTGGCACCCTCATCCCCACACCCTGAGTTCTTCAGGTGTCTGGTTGCAGATTTTCCATCCCGCCTAAAAAAAAAACAGACAGACAGACAGACAAAAAAAAAACATTTTAATTTACATAGATTTACAATACAATCATACAATCGTTTATTTACTTGACATACATGATTGATATTTTCATACTATATCCTATACTATATTTATACTATACATAAAAATGGATTTCTGTCTGTCTGTCTGACCCTAATAGACTCGAAAACTACTGAACCGATCGGCGTGAAATTTTGTATGCAGGGGTTTTTGGGGCCGAAGAAGGTTCTTATGATGATTTGAGACCCTTCCCTTCACTGGAAAGGGGGGCTCCCATACAAATGAAACACTAATTTCTACATAACTCAAGAAGTAATAAAGCAAAAGAAACCAAATTTACCATGTGTGAGTTTTTGAAGACAAGAAAGATTTCTATGGTAGCTTGAGAACCCTCCCCGTCCCAAAGGGGGGGGGGCTCCCATACAAATAATACACACTATTCTGCATAACTCGGGAACTAATCAAGCAAATGGAACCAAATTTAGTATGCGGTGTTTTTTGAAGACAAAAGTTGGTTCTATGTTGATTTGAGACCCCTCCACTTTCTGAAAGGGGGGGATCCCATACAAATGAAACGCAAATCCTTGCATAACTCGAGAACTAATCAGGGAAATGGAACCAAAATTGGCATGTGGTAGTTTTTGAAGGAGAGAAATGTTTCTAAGGTGGTCTCCTTCGGCTTCTGGAAGGGAGTAGGAGGGGCTTCAATACAAATGAAACACAAATTTCTGCTTTACTCGGGAACTAATCAAGCAAATGGAACCAAATTTGGAATGTACGAGTTTTTGGCATTAATTTTTTTTTATGGTGGTTCAAAGCCCCTCCTCTATCTAAAAAGGGGCCTCTCATACAAATGAAACACAAATTTCAACCAAATATGAGAACTATGCCTACTGCTTTGCAAATTTGTATTCAGTGGATTTTTGGTCCGAGAAAGCATCTTATGATAGTTCGAGACCCCTCTCGCCTCTAGCAAGGGGGATCCCATGCAAATGAAAAACAAATTCCTGCATAACTCGAGAACTAATCAAGCAAATGGAACCAAATTTGGGATTTGGGGGTTTTCTGAACCAAGAAATGTTTCTATGAAGATTTGAGACTCCTCCCCTCTCTGGAAGGGGTGGGCTCTCATGAAAATTAGACACAAATGTCAACAAACCATGAGAATCATACCTACTGTTGTGAAAACTTATATGTAGGGTTTGTTGAAGCCGGAGAAGATTCTTATGATGATTCGAAGCTCCTTCCTCGCCTGGAAGGGGAGGACTTCCAAACAAATGAAACACAAATTTCTGCAAAGCTCGAGTTCTTCAAATCGAACCAACTTTGGCATGTGGTGGTTTTTGGGCAGGATTTTTTTTTCTTAAGTGGTTCGAGACGCTTTCCCTCTGGAGAGGGGGAACGAGGGCTCTCAAACCAATAAAACAGACATTTGAACCAAACATGAGAATTATCCATGCAACTAAAACACAAAATGTGTATTTCTCGGGTAAGAAGCATATTCTGATAGAAGTTTGAACCCCCTTTTAGTCAAGAATTGGTTGGGTTACTCTCAGTGCTACATTATGTACAAGAAGTTAATCTTAGGTTATTCAAGAGAAAATTACGTACAAACTGACAAGATACGGCTTCGTTTGTCTTTGAAATGTTTCTACGCAGAAAGCAAAATCGGTAGAAACAACCCTTGAACCGGTTAAATTAATAACACAAACCTTTACATAAATAAGACACACAAGCAAACGATAATATTTTAACCAGATTCATTCAGATCCATAAACGCGCCAGTTCTATTAGTTTTTCATTCATTTAGTTGCATGCGTTGCAAGGCTCGCACCGGGTTCAGCTAGTTTAACATAAAGGGTGGATATTATTGGATTTTATGGATTGTTTGGCCCATTTACTGTGTATTTCTTTCTGGGCATTACTAAGTAGACCACGAAGTGTACGCCCATTTCTGTTCATTTGCCTTCAAAATATTCCACTCATGCTATTGACTAATCTCGGAAAATCTATCACTTAGAAAATGCTATAAATTTTTGCTTCTTGGGATTCATGTTCTGCCATTCTTTTGCCACCTCTTTTATAACGAAAAGTGGAACGAAATCAAGAATAGACCGAAAACCACTCCCAGATGAAGAAGTCTAGTCCCTTGGAAGGAGAAGGATTTACACAAGGAGAGTTTCCCGCCGTCGTCAGCTGGAAAATTTCCCTCAAACGAGTTTCCTTCCAGACCCGGTTCTCCTGGTTGCAGTAAGTTACCGCAAGGCCCGAGAACTGCTGAGCTGAGGGCTAAGCCCAACCTTGTTTACGAGCCAATTAAATTAACTTTCTGGTGGTATGATCAAATGGACGGCATGCATGCTTCTGCATTCTGGTGGTCGCCGCTTGGATTGCACTTTCGAAAGGAAAAGAAGCTCCTCCAAAACTCATTACATATTAATTACGAGGTTTTCCGCTGCACTCACTGATGGCTTCCGGGACGGTTTGCTTCCACCGTATGTAGGATACATACTTTTTGCTCTGGTCTGGTCGGTCCAACGACGACGACGACGACGACGAGAAGACGACGATGCATCATGTGTGCATGTGTGCTTGTGTGTGTGTGTGATCGCGAAGGGGGTCAGATTGCAATTTTCTTGCTCCTCTGGGAAGAGCAAACAACGACTTCATTGGCATAATGGGATAAGCGGAACTCGGTTCGGGTGGGACGCTCGCAGGATGCCAGAACAAGTATGTTGCTAATTTCCGGGATCGGTGAAAGATTGCATAATAATTAATTGACTTGTCGGACGAGGTCTGTTAGTTTATCAGATTCTGTGTGACCCGTTTCCTAAATTGTAATAACTAAGTGAACAAATTTAGTTGAACATTCATTTTCCATTCACCTTGTCAGCCCAAAATTCAGCCATAAAGAAAACGAACGATACCTTCTCATCCTTGGTGCTTCCTCGCCAAGCGGTAATAAACGAAAGGATATCCAAGTCCCGGCCTCCGCGACCCAATAATAAAATCGTACATTTTATGACCCTTCAGAGTTTACTACCGGAAACTGGTATCGCCGCATCGCATCGTCGTCGTCGTCGTCACCAGACACTTCGCGAAATGTTCGCATCGAAGGCGGTGTGTTTTACGACGAGCTGGTTAATTGATTTTGGGTTGACCGACCAACCGGTTCTTCCGGCAGTCCAGGGCAGATATATTTAGAACTTGTTCTCAACTCACGTAGCTTATCGCTTGGGATAGTGGGAACGCGTGGAAGCGAAAGCTTTAGCAAATAGGAAAACAAATTGTAGCGTGTGGGAAGGTGGGAAATCACGACTGCCACACTTCCGTCCCCGTCTAGGATCGGATTTACTGGGGGGATGGGTTTCAACACTTTCGATCCCATCGCTGGGCAGAGGTCACGTACGGTTTTCCAGCGTAAGGTCATCACGTAGGAGCGTTCAGTAAATTTGTTCAAGTTGTAAATCCAAAGCCCCCCCGGACCGTGATCCTACGCATCTGCAGTCTCCTCGGTCTGCAAAGAGTGGGTGGTTTTATATTGGCTAAAATATTTACCTGCACTTAGTAATTCAGAAAAAGCACCAAAAATGAAAAAGTGCCACTAAATTATTAAGGCCTGTGCCAGCAAATAATGTGATCAGCATTAAAAATTAGGAATGAGCAATAAAGATGAGAAAAGATCTTCGGATAATCTAATTGTGACCGGTAAATCTATCAAATAAGCAACAGCTATTAGTATATGTGCAATTAAACATGGCAGTATTTCCGCCAAATTACGTAATTTGAGCACTAAACCATTCGCATATGTCTTTTAATCTTGTTGATTTTCCCATAAAAACAGTAAAATGAGCAATGGATAAATAAATATCCATTGCTCATTTTACTGTTTTTATGGGAAAATCTAACAAAATTAAAAGACATATGCGAATAGTTTAGTGCTCAAATTACATAATTTGGCGGAAATACTGCCATATTTAATTGCACATATACTAATAGCTGTTGCTTTATTTGACAGATTTACCGGTCACAATTAGATTATCCGAAGATCTTTTCTCATCTTTTATTGCTCATTCCTAATTTTTTAATGCTGATCACACATTATTTGTTGGCACAGGCCTTAATAATTTAATGGCACTTTTTTCATTTTTTATTGCTCAAATCTCTCTTTTAATTGATGATTAATTATGCTGCCGTTTTATATTACAGGTTGTAGAGAATGAGAAAAATGGAAATATTCAAAAACAACTGCAGCGAGGTAAGCATTGGACAAACGCGGGGTGCTTTTGTTGGTCAGCGCTAATGAACTGGTTTTCAGGTTAGGGGGAGTAACCGGATCCCACGATTAACCACAACGATATCAAGTTCGACACGTGTTCACTATGCGGTCTACTACTCTCTACTTGAAGGGGGACAACCGAGGGTTTTTGATGTTACTACTGAGAAATTAATAATGTTTTTCATAATTTGATCCTAGATTCGACTGAACAATTTGAGAGGCTTGTAAAATTGGGCGAGCCCAAATTTTGTCTGAACAACTTCGATGACGCCTTCTTTGTCCTGAAAATACGGATAAATAAAAGGTGTTCCGATTAAAATTTGGTCGACTTGTACTTGACGCATTTCCTTTCATCGTGCATTAAACAAACTTACACACCCCTCATTTTGAAGATGTGTGTGTGTAGCATCATGCCTCTATTTTGATTATGAGATAAGCACTTCAGTTATCAAAATGTCGTCGAAAGAATGTATTAGAAGTGTTCGGTCAAATTTGTCGACAGCCAGGAAAGCTGGATCTGGGGGAAATCGAAAGCCGGAAGCCACAGCGACGGCAAAAAGATTTGCCCGCTGTTTCGAGCGGAACCCCAACCTCTCCGTCCAAGATGTCGCAAAGAAGCTGGGAGTGGCGCCTTCAACCGTGGATAGAGCTAAAAAACGAGCTGGACTGGCGAATTACAAGAAAGTGGTGATTCCAAATCGCGACGATAAACAAAACCCGTCGGCCAAAGCACGATCGTGAAAGTTGTATACGACGATGCTGACGAAGTTTGATTGCGTGGTACAGGACGATGAAACTTACGTCAAGGCAGACTTTAAACAGCTTCCTGGACAGGAATTTTATACGGCAACCGGACGGGGAGAGGTCAAAGTTCGCGAAGAAATATCTGGTGTGGCAGGCCATCAGTACCTGTGGCTTGAAGAGCAACGTTTACGTTTGCGACCGGAACCGTCAACCAGGAAATTTATCTGAACGAGTGCCTACAAAAACGTCTACTGCCTTTCCTGAAGCGACACAATTGTTCCGTTCTATTTTGGCTGGATGTGGCATCTTGCGATTATGGAAAAAAGGCCATCGAGTGGTATGCTGCCGACAACGTTCAAGTGGTGCCCAAGGACAAGAATCCTCCTAACACGCCACAGCTCCGTCCAGTCAAACAATATTGGGCTATCGTCAAGCGGAACCTTAAGAAGACTCAAAGGCTTTTGTGAGTGAGAAACAGTTCAAGGCAAACTGGCGTTCTGAGGCGAATAAAGTGGACAAGGAGACTGTACAAAATCCTATCGCAGGTATTAAACGACAATTTGCATTCCGTGAAAAATAAGCTTAACTGAATATTTCACCTGTATTCTTAATGCACTGAACTTGAAAAAGAATAAGAATTTGACTTATTATTGAAAACTTTGATCGACTCACACACGTTACCGTTTGACCAAATTTTGATCGGAACACCCTTTACTTCTTTGACCGGATAAATGGCATTTTTACTCATTGCAGAGTAGATAGCCAGTTAGGAAGCGTTTCAAGCTGTTATGCATCTTTGCGGCTTTGATTCAACAAGCTTTGCAGTCGTTTCTGGTGTGATTTTGTCGATTTTACGTGATTAGTATTTTACGTAATGTGATTATATGACAATTACTTGTCGCATGTTGTATGTTGGATCTTGTTCTTGAACCTTAATTTTTAAAATAGACCACAGATTTTCTATTGGGTAAAGGTCAGGTGACTGTGTTGGCAACTCTGAAACGTCGATATTTCGTTCGATGAACCATTGCGATACCAGTTTTGACGAATGTTGGAACTTTTCGGTTCAATATGTCCAGATAAACTTCTTTTACCATTATCCGTCAATGAATTCTTGCTCTTTGACACCAGACGATGCCATCGAGCACAAAATCATGACGCTACCTGCATACACAATGAAAATCTTTGTGTTATTTGACAATTACTGATGTTGCAAGAATTTACCTCCACCACGTTTAACTGTCGACCGGTGAAAGCTTGAAAACAGGGGTGTTCATCCTGTTTTCAAGCTTTCACCGGTCTTCCGCCATTTTCTTGTGATACCATCAGACCCAAATAGGGTTATTTTAGTTTCATCTGACCAAATGATCTTCTTCCAGTCATCAATTGTCCATGAAATGTGCTTTTGTGCCCACTTAAGCCGTTTTTTTAAATGGTTTTCGCGGATAACTATGGCTTCTTGGATTCCATTCTGCCCTTGAGACCATGTTCATGAAGCCGATTTCGCACTGTTAGAGGTTTCACATGAATTGAAAAATCATTTCCGATTTGTTTTTTTGCAACTTTTGGAGCTGGTAAGCCACGGTTTTACTTAACTTTGTTAACGATAGCCCTGCCAATCCGAGGACTTCTCTTCAATGGACGTCCTGATCGTGCCACTGGTAAGATGGAACCACGATTTATATAACTTAAACTTTGACATACCTAACGATGGAATGTACGCAAGGGTAAGTCGCTTAGAACAGTGTGCCAGCCACGATGCCTTATTCATTATACGAATATGTTTCATAACTGCGGCACTTCGATTTTCAATCCATACCACATGTGTGGCACACTGAGGAACACTTTTTACAGTTCAGCTTATAGAAAAGAAAAACCAGCAACCTTGCCAAAAAGCGTTGTTTGGTTGCCAGGTGTAGCAAGAAAATAAAAATTTGGACTGTCAACACATCGGCACCTTCGACACACTTCGGGAACTTCCAGAACAAACCAACGCTTGTAGACACACTAAAAAGAAACAGCACAGGAGAAAAGTGTGCTGTGCGATCTACCCCTTGAATGTACGCTGTTTGCAATGTTTACATTCGATAAAGTGAAAAGTACCACGTAATACACTCTAAAATGTTATTAACACCTACATGCCTGACCCCTCTTTAAGCAAAAATCTAGATTTTCATTTGCCTGTCATTCTGCAAAATCTTTACCAACTTGGATGGAATCTTTTGCAAACGATCACAAATTCATTCTAGTTTTTGATACAGTATCGCCCATTCCGGAATTTTACGTAGTTCCGGATATATTCAGGGGAACCGTGGGGTAAGTACCCTTCCCGAAACACTGACCAGGATCAAAACGGTGCCAAAACATAGGTTGCGACACCTCAAACTTCATGATTTTGCAAAACAAGGCCTTTGGTGTTCATTCTGGAAATGTTCGGCCAATGTTGCAACTCCTGGAAGCCCTCCGAGAACCGGGTTCCACCGGGAAAGTGGCCAGATTATGAACGGTACCAGAACATAGCTTGCGACACCTCAAACTTCATGATTTTGCAAAACAACAACTGACTTGGTTAGGCTTGATTATTCTGGACAAATATTTGAGCCATTGTTGGCCACTTCTGATCGCATTCCGGGAGCCTGGTTCTACCGGGAAAGTGGCCAGATTTTGAACGGTACCAGAACATGGCTTGTCACACCTCAAACTTCATGATTTCGCGAAACAAGACCAGTGGTGGTGATTTTGGAAATATTCGGCCAATATGGCCTCTCCTGATTGCCCTCGAGGAACCGGGTTCCACCGGGAAAGTGGTCAGATTTTGAACGGTACCAAAACATGACTTGCGACACCTCAAACTTCATGATTTTGCAAAACAAGACCATTGGTTGGCATTATGGAAATATTCGGTCATTGTAGCCACTCCTGGTAGCCCTCCGAGAACCGGGTTCCACTGGAAAAGTGGCCAAATTATGAATGGTACCAGAACATGGCTTGCGATACCTCAAACTTCATGATTTTTCGATACAATACAATTGGTTGTCATTCTAGAAATATTTGGCCATTGTGGCCACTTCTGGTCGCCTTTCGGGAACCGGGTTCTCTCAGAAAAGTGGCCAGATTTTGATCGGTTTCAGAACATAGCTTGCGGCACCTCACACTTCATGATTTCCCGAAACAAGACCATTGGTGGTCATTCTGGAAATATTCGGCCATTGTGGCTACTGTACTTTTTCAATACACGCCACACGGTATTTCGAGGAAAACGCAATACTTTAACAAGTTTTGTACCAGACCACGAAGGGTTTGCAAATGATTTCGCACAATTATTTTTCTTCTTTCTTCTTCTCTGAAACACGTTTGAACTGTACCACGACAATAAACTTCTGATGATGTTATTGTAATACGGACACATAAGATGTCATAGTTTACAAATCTGACCGCTAGGGTCGCTGTAAGAATCAAAAATGTTTGTTCCAATACTAAATGGGCCACTCCTTAGCTGAGTTTCTCTAAACATGAAACAATCCGAATTCGGGACATGACGGCCGAATAAAACACACGAGTGGTCACGTCGTCCGATGACCACAACTCCCGAACATGTGTTTTCGAGTCATGGTTTTTATCAGTGAATCAAAATACCCATCCAGGCAAGAAGCACATTTCTGTCAATGATTCCGTAGTCAGGATCATGACTTCCTTCCGCATTGGTGAATTGACAAATGATATGTAAAATAGAATCATCTAAGAACAAGATGAACGCGTCCAGTGGGGTATTGATTGTACTCAAATCCATATTAAATTTTCGTGCACCATTAGTGAGATGTGATTTCACTGCATTCGGACGATTAGTGTTCCATCGAATACTGCCACACTTCGACACTTCTTCAAAACTAAAAGGATTTTCTTTTACCCATTTATCATCAACATCATTTTCCACACCGACCGAGTTTGGGTCGATGATACTTGAAGCATACGAATCAGAATCAATCATATTATAACTACTAATTTTTATTTATTGAAAAACAGAACTCTGCCTATTACCAAACTATTGACGCCACTGATTCAGAACAACTAAGATTTAAATGATATCGCTACACAACATAAAAACAAAAACCGTTAGATGCTAGCAACTATATTGATCCAGAATAACGGTACAAAGCGTACACAGATAAAAAGAAAAAATAAAGATACTAATGCACGTAAAGGGAATGCTAGATTTGGCAGAAAATATTGGGATATTTAATGTAAATTTAAGCCATGATAACGCTTAAATCAAGCCTGTTGTATGAAAGATTGCGAGCAATATCGTTGTTTACGCTCCTTTGACTTTGGAATCACACGAGGAAATTTACGCGCTTGTTAGAATTGGTCATTTTTCTGTGTATATAAATTATGATTATACATACTTGGGCTAAAGGCTTTTTTACCATAAAATACATTTTGAACAACTTTTTTTATGAAGCAACATAGGTTATGTTTTAGTTATTTTTAAAATCCATGAAAATCTCCTGCTGCATTTCTTCAAAATTTATCATATCTTAAAAAATGACGTCTTACATATGCCCGTTCCAAGTTCAAAACTTATTGCAAAGCATTTCTAAATGCAATCGCTTTCCCTAACGGAATATGATTTGAAGGATGTGCAGGTCATTATGATACCGTCCGAATCTGACCACTTTCCCGTGAAAGCGAGTTCCCGGAACGCTAACAGGAGTGGCCACTATGGCAGATTATTTTCAGACCACCAATGGTCTTGTTTGATGTGTCGCAAGTCATGTTTAGGTGCCCGAAACCAATCAGGCCACATAATAGGAGGAATCTGATTCCAGGAACGCTACCGCGAGTGGCCATAACGATCGTGAACATCCAAAACAACCACCACTGGTCTTATTTTGCAAAATCATTAAGCTTGAGGTGTCGCAAGCCATGTTTTGGTATCGTTCAAAATCTGGCCACTTTTTTCGTGGAACCCGTTTTCCTGAAAGCTACCAGGAGTGGCCACAATGGCCAAATATTTCCAGAATGACCACACACGGTCTTGTTTCGCGAAATCATGAAGTTTGAGGTGTAGCAAGCCATGTTTTAGTACTGTTCATAATCTGGCCACTTTCCCGATGGTCGAATATTTCCAGAATGACAACACATGGTCTTATTTTTAAAAATCACGTAGTTTGAGGTATCGCAAGCCATGTTCTGGTACCGTTAATAATTGGCCACCTTCTCGGTAGAACCTGGCTCCCGCAGAGATTCCAGGAGTGGCCACAATCGCCAAATATTTCCAGAATGACCACACATGGTCTTGTTTCGCGAAATCATGAAGTTTGAGGTGTCGCAAGCCATGTTTTAGTACCGTTCATAATCTGGCCACTTTCCCGATGGAATCCAGCTCTCGGAGAGCTTCCAGGAGTTGCCACAATGGCCGAATATTTTCAGAATGACCACACATGGTCTTGTTTTGCAAAATCATGAAGTTTGAGGTATCGCAAGCCATGTTTTGGTACCGTTTTGATCCTGATCAGCATTT
>JASCZW010020561.1:0-12070 GCA_034211315.2 Aedes japonicus
AAGTGGTTTCGAAAAATCGAAAAATAATAATAAAAATTTTGAATACTTTTCAATTTATGCAATGGAAAGTTGAATACTTAATTCATTGTGATTCAATGTTTAAATAATCACATATATAGGAAAAATTACATAACTCACTCTCTTATTACGTCTTTTCGTTGAAAAAAGTCTAATTTTGTAAAGAAAAAATGTGCAGACTTTTTTGTCAGACATTTCATGTTTTTAACGCAGACATGTGAAGAAAATATCTGGCATCCATGAATAGTATTTACAAATTATTGGAACAGCTGTCGTCCAACTTTATTCATTTTATTGCTGTGTGAATACATAGAATTCCACTGATTTTCTCAATTGACATCTTGCACACCCATGGCACATGTGTACTTCACCGGAATGTTTGATTTGAAATAACATTAAAATCAACTTTTTCAAAACTTGAGTTCAGCTTACAGCAATGTACGTTCATCCCTTTCTAACCTTAATGAAAGGTGTATGTGGTGCAGATTTGATGGCAGAGTACGCAGATGATATTAACATAATCATGAGTCAGCACGCAAAATTCAGGAAGTGCGTGACAACTTCACTAGTTTTGAACGAAAATTGGCAGCATCTATCTATGTTGGCTTTGTGAATGGTCATTCGATACAGATTGATTAGTTGAAAACAGAAGACAGCATATTTTGAGCAAATTTGTGACAGCACATTTTGAGCAAATTTGTGTAGTTTTTAACAAACTCTGTTTGCCGCATGATCAACCTTTATTAAGATGTCTCGGAGGGCAAAGTTCCACAACATATACGGCCCCATTCGCTGCGCTCACTTACCATTCACCGGGAAATGAAATGAAAACCTTCATCAAGGCTAACATTTGGTACCTGCCACCCATCTTGCAGAAAAATTCCGCCCACCAAACTAAAACTACAGCAACAATGTCTACATTAAAGGGTGATACGGTCAAAATTTGGTCAAGGGAAAACGCGTGTAAATCGGTGAAATCGTTTATTTAAAAAATCAAATTAAATTTCTTTTTCAAGTTCAATTAGTATAAAATTCAGGAAAAATATTCAGTTAGGCTTCCGCTTTTCCAAATCCGAATTGCCGGGCCTTACGCTTGACCCCTGCCATCAGATTTTGTACAGCCACCTTGTCCACCTTCTTCGCCGCAGAAAGCCAGTTTGCCTTGAACTGCTGCTCGTCCTTAGCAGTTTTTTTGGTCTTCTTTAGGTTCCGCTTGACAATAGCCCAGTATTTCTCAATTGGGCGGAGCTCTGGCGTGTTGGGAGGGTTCTTGTCCTTGGGAACCACCTGCACGTTGTTGGCGGCGTACCACTCCATGGCCTTTTTACCGTAATGGCAAGATGCCAAATCCGGCCAAAACAGTACGGAACAACCGTGTTTCTTCAGGAAAGGCAGCAGACGTTTATTCAAACACTCTTTCACGTAAATTTCTTGGTTGACAGTCCCGGAAGCTATGAAAATGCTGCTTTTCAAGCCACAGGTACAGATGGCTTGCCAAACCAGATATTTCTTTGCGAACTTTGACAGTTTCGTGTGCTTGAAAATATCTGCTACCTTTCCGCTTCCTTTGCCGTATAAAACTCCTGTCCCGGAAGCTGCTTGTAGTCGGCTTTGACGTAGGTTTCGTCGTCCATTACCACGCAGTCAAACTTCGTCAGCATCGTCGTGTACAGCCTCCGGGATCGCGCTTTGGCCGTCGTATTTTGTTTATCATCGCGATTTGGAGTCACTACCTTCTTGTAAGTCGATAGTCCGGCTCGTTTTTTGGCTCGATGCACGGTTGTAGACGATACACCCAGCTTATTTGCGGCATCTCGGAGAGATAGGTTAGGGTTTCGCTTGAAACTACCGGCAACTCTCTTTGTCGTCTCAGCGGCTTCCGGTTTTCGATTTCCCCCCGATCCAGACTTCCTGGCTGTCGACAAACGTTCCCCAAACACTTTAATTACATTTGTAACGGTTGATTTGGCAACTTTTAGCGATTTTGCCAACTTTGCGTGCGAGTAGCTCGGATTTTCGCGATGCGCGAGCAAAATTTTGATACGCTGCTCTTCTTGCTTGGACGGCATTTTGACAACTGAAGAGTGAATTCCAAAATCAAAATAGGAGCAACATTCTACACACACACACCTTCAAAATGAGGGGTGTTCAGGTTTTTTAAATGCAAAATTGAAAGAAATACGTCAAGTTGATATTGACCAAATTTTGACCGTATCGCCCTTTAATGCACCGTTGAATACAACCATTATTATAGACTGTTTTAATTCATAGCAATTAGTTCCCCGGAAGATTTTTCAGTTGGCGCGCTCGGTTTCAAATTTGAATCTATGTAGTTTGGGCATTTAGTGTAAACGTCAAGCTCTCTTTTAACGATACTGTCGCTATCTCGCGTGATTTATGAAAAACTTCCTATGATGTTAAATTAAAGATGTTGAAAAGAACCGGTCGGATGCTTAGGGCAGATTTTGAAATGTTGTTCTTTTGAGAGTGATCATCTGTTAGTCTAGAGAGGGTGAAATTGAGGACTGCCGAAACGCTTTCTGTTCTTTTTCAAGGAACCAAACTGGACCTACCAGCAGTAAGGTCTCATACCGGGCATGCCTTGATGATCGGTCCTCATTAGAGGTACGTATAAGGTGCATAACGGTTTTGGGAATTTTCGTAACTTGTCCGGGGGTGAGATTCAAACTCGTGACTTTGGCGTGCGTGGTGTGGATGTTAACCACTACGCCTGGGTCGCCCCGAGTTTTCTAGATGAGCTCAGTAACGCTTTGCGAGAAGGAGTAATTGGCTTCATTGAGGATATCTCGAGAGCGTCACCATTTATGGTAGAATCAGTCTTCTGCCAACGGGAGGAGAGAATAAGGCAACAGTTTGTAGTCAACCAATATTTTTAATTGTTTTCAACAATTTCCTATTGGTGATGTTGTTTTGAGAAGGAAATACTTTCTCATCACCATGAGGCTCTAGGAGTAGACAGTAATTTTTGCTAGAACAAAGTTGTTGTTAGGTAAAGCAGCAGTCGTATGCCAAAAATAAACCCAAAAGGAGCGGGAGATAGTTTCGCTCCCATGTAGGGAATTTGGGAGTACAAATAGACAGTTCGTTAGAACTATTAAAAAGCTATCGGTAGTATATGAGCACGATCAAGTGCACAAACTTTTACCAGTCAAGGTGGTGCATTCGATTATGCCTTGACCTACCCCGCATGGCGATGCTTGGTAAAAGTTTGTGTTCCTGTTTCGAAATACTACCTCACAATGCCCTCCACTCAATTTCAAACTACTTCTATTCTTAGAGGGTTTGAGCTGTTTAGTGGAAATACTAGAAATTAGAAGAAAAATTAGTATTCTCTATTTAATTCCAACTACCTTTGCTTATCTTCGACAGATACGCGTATTTCGTCTTCAATGTGCAGACTTCTTCAATGTCTCGTACTAATAACTCGACTTCTATTCAATTCTATTCAATTTTCACCGCCTGCCGTGAGCTAACGGAAGTATTATTACTTTCTCTTAACAACTTTGTTCTAGCAAAAATTGCTGTCTACTCCTAGAGCCTCGTGGTGATGAGAAATTATTTCCTTCTCAAAACAACATCATCACAGATCGTTACCCCGCGTATGGGAGAATACAAGGAAAAACTATATCAGTGAATTTCCTATTCCTCAATCAACTTATGAGAATAAATTTAATTTTTGATTTCCACAGAGGTAGCCAAAACTTCAGATATTTCCCAGTCTCTTGCTATCTCTACTGCTTGCTACCCCTACTTTCTGCATCATTTTTGTTTCTCTCTTCTTTTCTGGTCCTTGCTATCTCCTTTCCCCTTGCTACCCCTGCGCTTGCTTCTACTATGTCTTACTTCTTAGCTGCCTGTTGATCCCTTGACCCTCTTTCCCTTAACACCACTTGCTGCTACTACTTCGCAGCCTTCTACTACCTCTCTGCCCCTTGCTACTTCACTGATCTTTGCTATTTCACAGCCATGGCTACACCCCATCTCTGGCTATTCCACTACCTTCTGCTATTTGGCTGCCTCTTGTAACTGCTTCTTACTACTCCCTACGCATTGTTTCTTCTCTACCCGGTACTACCCCTATGCCCTTACTACAACCCTCCCCATTGTTACTTTCCTGCTTCATACTACTTCTCTGTCCCTCATAACCGTCTGATCCCGAAGGCCCTGGTCACTATAACAGGTTTACTGAACAAAACAATGTGCTGCTTGGTAGGACTCTGGATATTGAGCGTAAACAATCTGGACATTTCGTCCCTGAACTGAAAATAGCCATCTTGTGAAGTATTCAACCGGCTTTTTAGAATCGAAGGCTATCGTTCTGAAATCCAAAATGTCGTCGGAAATGGATATTTTTGCATACACTTCAAACATTTTATTGCATACTTATATAACTTCAGTGCCCATCTTGGATTTTAAAAAAGTGTAAAATATGCATTGAGTAACCTCGGAACATGTTTTGATTTGCCTATTGCAGTTCTGTATACAGGGTGCGATAAAATGCAACTGTTAACGGAATTTCTTTCAAACCCCATTTTCGAAGTCATTTAGGCATGTAATCAACACACTCGAGCTCAGTAATCTATATTGAGTCTTCCAAAACAAATTCCTCGATATTTTCTTCATATATATCAATCTTCGAAAAGACGCCGAAAGCTAGAACACGGCTTTCGAACGTAGTCCTCCGACATCGACTGCCATGTGGGCGTTTTGACAGATTTCATAGCCTTCACACTAGGGTGAGATGTTTTCAGTCCAAATAGAGGAATTCAAGGGTTGCGGTCCGGACAGCTAGTGTCCACAAATCTTGCGGTGAAAACTTCATGTTTTCCATCAGCCATCGTTGGGCATCATTTGACGTGTGTCATGGTACACTCCATCCTGTTGCAGGACAACATAGTGATCCTCAGAGAATTTCACCCAGGGAAGCACTTGGTCCCTCATAATACATACATAATACACTTCGGTATTGATTTTAAAACCAGTATCAATGAAAACAGGTGGCATTTTCTTGCCGTAAGACGCCACCAAGCCAAGCATGATGTCACCAACCGGATCATCCTCAGATTTCTTTGATAAAATGAATCGGTCTGTGCGGTTGTTGGATACAGCATCGATGCTGAACAGCTTTTCGTTGGAGATCCTACTTCTTCTTCAACAAAGACGACAATTATTTCGAACGAGTCACTGGTAGTTTCTCAATCAGCTCCATAATCAAGTGGTGTTTCAGTCTAGCTCTAGATGATGCAAGTATGTCTTCATTGATGATTCTTCCAATGAATTTTTTCAGAAATGTTGACTGTCTTGGCAAGTTTCCCGATGGAATGTACCGTGTTGCGAGTAATCTTCGCATGGACCAATTTGGTCACATTTGGTCACGACTTCTTCTCGCCGGCTTCCACTGCTAAGGGCCGACATTGATCTTAAATTGTTAATCCCATAGCATAATCTCGTAAACAACTGCTTGTATAAATTACTCCGGTAGAAGTTCTGAGGCTAACTACAGAAATTTGCCCCCGGGGAGGAAAATCGCCTCAAATCTTTAGTTTGACACTAAATGTTAGTTTAAATACCGGTAAATAATTAAAAAAAAAAACGAACTAGAAGTATGAACAAAATAAATTAAAAATAGGAATACAATCTATACCGATTTCTCAAATTCCATCAAATTATTTCTATCCTAAGTAAAACATCGATGCTTAGATTTCTGTTGCAGGTTCAAGAAACATCACTCCTGATAGCTTGAACACTCATGAAGAGATTTGGTACATAGTTTGTAAAATTGGATCTCATTTACTAAAACAATTCATAAAACAGCGAAAATTAAACTCTCATAAAATTTTGATAGCTAGACTCAGTAAAACACTAAGGCTACATTTCTACAGCAGGCTCCCTGGGTGGTGGGGAGCGGAGGGAGGGGGGTGATTAATGCCGGTGATAAATAAAAAACCGGCATGAAAATAAGAAATGAAGAGAAATAGTATAAATAGTAGAAATAGTGCATAATCCCATGTACAATCGTTTCCATTCCTGAAAGTCTGGAAAACAACTATGCTGACTTTAGCAAAGCCGAGGTGCTGGTGGCCATCATAGACTGCGGTACAATTTTGGACGCTGACGACGTTAACAATGCCGCTCTCACATTTTCTCATGTTTTGGCATACGTCATTGACAGACATGTGTCGAACACTATACGCCAGAAAGACTCTCTGCATCCGTGGCAGACGAAGGAACTAAAAAAGCTTAAATCGACCAAGAGAGCAATACTACGAAAATATCGCACGCTTCCCTTGAAACATTTCTACGTGAGGCTCAATTACGAGTTCAAGCGGGTTAGTCGGCTATGCTACTCTCGATACCAACAAAATGTCCAAAAAAAGCTGAAATCACGTCCGAAATCTTTGTTGGAGATATGTTAATCAACAGCGCAGGGAGTCTGGACTACCATCGTCCATGGTCTTGAACGGTGAAACCGCTTCCATTCCTCGGGATACTTGCCGCTTGTTTTTGTTCACTGATGAAAATGTTACTGACAATCAGATAACTGCGGCTACGAACGTTCCTCTGTATGGTCACTCATTTTGGACAATCAATATCAATATTGAGACGATCTCCAACGCTGCATCGCAGCTCAAGGCAGCCTTCAATCCTGGCCCAGATGGAGCTCTGTCAGTATTTCTAAAGAAACGCATTTCCGTTCTGCTGGCCCCCTTGCATCGTCTGTTCCAGATCTCAAAATCAAGTGACACATTTCCCTCGTGTTGGAAGGTTGTTCACTTGTTTCCAGTTCAAAATAAGGGTACCAAACGAGATGTGGATAATTACCGAGGCATTTCGTTTTTGAGTGCGGTATCGAAACTATTTGAGCACCCATTGCAAGCAATACTTAAGTGAAGATCAACACGGGTTCATGGTCGGCCGTTCCACTACCACGAATCTGTTGTGTCTCACTTCGTTTGTTATGGAAAATATGGCCGAAAGGGCGCAAACGGACGTAATCTATACAGACCTTTCAGCAGCTTTTGACAAGCTCAACCACGACATAGCTATCGCAAAACTACATAAGCTTGGAGTAAATGGAAGTCTTTTACAATGGTTTCGCTCCTACCTCTCTGATCGTCTGCTGACAGTTGCTGTTGGTGATTGCATGTCCGACGTTTATCCAGCCACTTCAGAAACACCTCAAGGGAGTCATTTAGGGCCGCTGATCTTTTGGCTGTACTTCAGTGATGTGAACCTAGCCCTCGTAGGACCCCGACTTTCGTATGCTGATGACCTGAAGATTCTTTTGTAAATCCAATCTATCAACGATTGTCACCTCCTACAACAGCAGCTTCAAATCTTTGCTCACTGGTGCAGCCTCAATCGTATGGTAGTTAATCCGGAGAAGTGTTCGGTGATCACTTTCTCTAGAAAAAAGGAGCCGATTCTCTTCGACTAAAAGCTTCAAGGCACGGTAATCAAACGTACGACTTACGTAAAAGATCTAGGAGTTATTCTGGGTTTTCAGATGACGTACAAGTTTCACATCTCATACATCGTTGACAAGGCGTCAAGAGCTCTTGGCTTTATTTTTCGGATGGCTTAAGACTCCTCCAATGTTTACTGTGAAGTCCCTTTATTGCTCACTGGTGCGATCTAATCTGGAGTATTGCTCTGCAGTCTGGAATCCGAGCTATATTAGTGGCGCAAATAAAGTCGAATCTGTTCAACGCAGGTTTTTACGTTTCGCTTTGAGAAGGTTGCCTTGGAGAGACCCTTTCGTATGCCGAGTTACGAGAGTCGTTGTCGATTGATCGATCTTGCACCGCTTCGGTTTCGTCGTGACACATCCAGGGCTCTCTTTGTTGAAGAGCTTTTACAAGGCCGAATCTATTGCAGCGCCATGCTGGAGCAGATTAATATTAACGTTCAACCAAGGGCATTGCGCAATAGTGTAATGCTGAGGATGCCAATACGCCGAAACAATTATAGCATGAACGGCGCGATCGGAGGACTGCAGCGTGTTTTTAATAGAGTTTCGACAATGTTAGACTACTATGTCCCTCGGCAAACTCTGCGCAGACGTTTCACGTTATTTTTTTTTTCTAAAATGCAGACCGTTATGAACAAGTTTGATGAGGTTCAATATTTAAGTTTAAGTATATTTTTAATACCACCACTGGGACTTTATTAAGCCTTTTGGTGACGACTAAACTTGTCCATCCTTGTCACAGCCTTGTGGTGACGACTAAACTAATCCGATTTTACAAATTTCGGTAAAATAGTACCGAAATCGGGTAATTTTTTTACAGATATCTGTAAAATTTCACCGAAATCCGTTAAATCGGATTACCGAACGTTCAGCTGTTGAGAATTCGGTAAAACTTCGGTAATTCAAAAAGAAGAATTTTCACTGATGATTAATGGACCCACTGATTTGCTCATCTGTCTTTCGAGAACTTCAGGAAGTTGATGATGATGATGATGGTCCCGCCACTTACCCCTACAAAGGTTTGAGCTAGACGATTTATCTATTAGATAATTTATTTAAAACAATTCAACCAGTTATGCAAAACCAAATACGAACTGATTGTATCTACAGATATAAACTTCTTCCAAAACTGTTCATTTGCTTTACAGCGATATAATTGTGAAAAGCTATTGATGTCAACCACAAATGTTCGCAAATAAACCCAGCGATCAGAAAATTCTATTACAATTCAAATCACAGAATCCTGTATAAGGACATTATCAAAATACAATCCAATATCCGATCTTGCCCGCTACCGAGTGAGGTTTCAACACTAATGGAACCGCCACCTTAGTTTTGGGCTGACCAAGGATATCCCCAATAAGGGAAATCGAGAATATTTCCAAACCGAAAAAATCCTGGACCGGCCCTAGTCAAACTTTTACTTTCAACCACAACAGAACTGACAAAGAATTCTCCGACAATCAGCCAGACAACCCACTACTATTTCATGGCATCTTCTCAAGCATCAAAGGTCAATATTTTTTGTAAATTCAAAAGAAGTCCTTTATACCTGTATACCGCGCGCGAGGCTCAAACTTTTGAAGACTACACAAAAAATGAAAACTACTTTAAATTACAATAACAAAATAAAAACTTTAAATCCATCATCATCATCGAGGCGAAAAATATAGTTTGTTTGTGCCCCATGACAAATATAAAACATTTAACAATAAACCATACAAAAATATCCGTTGTAATAACATCGTCAAGATACAAAATTAGTCAAGAGTAAAAAGTTATCAGAGTAGCTGTTCAAAAGGCAGCTTTGATGTGTGAAATACATTGTCTCTTAAAATCTGTTAGTGTTGTTGCACGTTTGATGTGTATAGGCATCGAATTGAAAACATTTATACCTTTAAAAAACAACGAATTTTGTGAAGCTCCGTACAAAAAATATGGTGTTCTAACATCATCCGCGTTTCTAGTGTTATATCTATGAATATCACTTCCTCTTTCAATTCGATTACACAAATATCGAGGCAGCAAACCGTTTATTACTTTAAAAATGAACACCATTGTCAAATACACAACTCTTTGCTTCACCGATAGCCACTGTAGGGCATCTAACAAAAAAGAGGAGGAAGTGAACCTGTTACATCTCAAGATCAAACGCATTATCTTATTTTGCAAACGCTGTAATCTCGATATTTGTGTTTGATTAGCTAAAAACAAAATGGAAGGGCAAAATTCAATGTGAGGAGAGATGATAGATTTGTACAATTGTATTTTGCTAGCAATAGTTAAATCGTTTTTTAATCGGCAGAGAATACCGTACTTCTTGGCTATTTTCTTGATGACATCGTCAATGTGAGAGTCAAATTTTAATCTATCATCAATAATCACGCCAAGATATTTAATCTCACGAACGCGATCAATTGTTACATCATCAATTTTAACAGTGACGTCTTCGTTAACTCGATTCCGCGAAATTACCATGAATTTAGTTTTACTTATGTTCAATTTCAACTGTTTGTACTTTAACCATCTACTTAGAGAACGTAAATCTGCATTCAAATGTGAAACGGCCTCCTCGAGGCTTTTAGCTGCAATGAACAACACGGTATCATCAGCAAAAAGATTAATATCACAAAATCGCAAGACTCGTCGCATGTCATTAATATATAGAATGAATAAAATGGGCCCTAATACACTCCCTTGTTGTACGCCAAGGCTGTTCTCCACAGGGCTCGACACGGAATCATTAAAAGCCGTCCGTTGAGTTCTGTCAGACAAATAGCTTTCGAACCATCTGTATGCAGAACCCGAAAATCCAAAGCGCTTGATTGATTTTAACAACAAGGGCCGAGAAATCGTTTCAAAAGCGCGTTTCAGATCCAAAAAAACAGCAACAATCGTATCTTTACGCTCTACATTTTCTTTCCATTTTGCTAAAACTAAATTTAACGCTGTTTCACAAGAATGACCTTCGCGATATCCCGATTGTTCCGGCGCAATCAAATTATTACTATTTAAATACGTTAACAGCTGGCCTTTTACAACAAGTTCCAAAATTTTCTCTAAAGTGTGCAACATGTTAATAGGACGAAACTCTTCGGCTTTCATCGTTCCAGCGACTTTTTGAATGGGAATAACTAAAGATTCTTTCCAAACTTGTGGCACGTGCCCAGTTTGCAGCGATTCATTAATAAGGTCCAGCAGGTTGTTTCCGATGACATTAAAGCAATCTTGTACTACTCTTGCAGTTACGTTATCCACTCCAGCCGTTTTGTTCAAAGAAAAGCAAATAGATTTAAGATCCTCTAACGTTATTGGGTGAAAACTTTCAAAACTACAGTTAATATTAATCGGCTGTTTTATTTCGTCTGGCTCATCTACTAAATCAATGGATTGATTGATTGACAAAATACTATCGACGAAATATTCATTAAATCTACATGCAATGGTGTCCTCTGACTGTTCTAATGTGCCATTGAAGGTTATGGATCGCGGTTTGCAATTACTAGGTTTTAACAAAGATTTCAAAATTTTCCATAACTCTTTGCTGTTGTTTTGATGCAAATCAATTTTCCTCTGAATATATTCACAACGAGTTTGTTTAACGCATTGCGAATATTTGTTACGCGCGACTTTGTACCTATTCAAAAGATATTTCTATTAGTTCTACGCCATTTTTTGTACAGCTTGTCTCTTTTACGTTTGAGACGCAAAAGATCCAAATTGTACCAGCTGTTCGAGTTCTTTACTAACACAAATTTATTTTCAACTAGTTTATTGGTACATATTTTTAATACGTCTGTCAAAACAGCTGATTTCTGATCTAGAGAACCGGTATTTATATGAAAATCCACACTTCTTTCGACAAGTCTTGAAATAGCTTGTTTCGAATATTTTTTCCAACATTTCAATTTCACATAATCACTGTCACCATTAGTATTATCTTCTACGTTAATAATAATGGTTTCATGATCAGTTACTTTCAAGTCAGAGTTTATAACAACACTAACAGAATCAAAATTACAGTACACATGGTCAATCAAAGTTTTACTGTGTCTGGAAATACGCGTATATTCATTAACCAATTGTTTTAAATTAAAGAAATCTGCTAATCGTTTCAAATGCTTCGAATTATTAATGTCACAATAATTTATATTAAAATCACCAGCAAGCACGTTTAGTTTACTAGAATCTAATAAAATCCCATACCAGTTTTCCAAAATTTCAATAAAACGCTGGTCACTAGAACTGGGAGAATGATACAATACACCATAATTACCAATCTGCATGCCTCGAACAACTGCAATGCTTAAAAACCAATTGCCGTCACAAACTTCGTTCAATTGAAGCTTGAACTGAACTGATTCTTTAGCATAAATAGCAACGCCGCCAGTGTGTCTAGAATGTGATAAACAAGCAGCCACATTATATCCCGGAATACTATATTGATCAAATGCTTGCATGTCAACTATATGCGTTTCTAGTTGTATGTGTAGTTGATGTGCATTCAGATGTCGTGTGACTTTCACTACACTTGGAGCATGCTACATTATTTTTACAATC
>JASCZW010020562.1:0-12078 GCA_034211315.2 Aedes japonicus
CAGGGCTGGTAGCAGGTCACTTTTTAGTGACTTGGTCACTATTTTGAGTCTAGTCACTAAAAAGTCACTATTTGCATCCAAAAGTCACTAAAGTCACTATTTTCCGGAAAATGGTCACTAAAGTCACTATTTTTGCACCGCCAATTGAAAAAAGTTTAAAACATCGCTTTTACCTATTGTACAATAGTCAACCAAATTAAGCGATCTGGCCACACTATAAAAAGTCTAAAAATATACACCAAAAAATCTATATGCCCTGGTGAACCTCAATTGGATTTGTCAAATGCAGAGCGCTGATCGGTCACAGCACTCTAGATTAGCCTGAATGCGATGCACGTGGTCCCATATTACATCGTCTTTCATTATTTTTAATATTTTTTTTTATATTTCTATACATATAAACTTAGTAAACCCATGACGAATCGAACGGGATAGGAGTAAAACAGTTAAACCGTTCTAATATCCAAATAAAATGTTGAAGAAACATTGAAGAAACTACAGAAAAGAATCAAGTCATTTTTGATTTATCACTTTTTTCAAAAATATTTTGTTAGATTCATTTTTTGTTCAAATGCGGAATACTCTTTTGGTATCCAAATAGTCAAGAAAAGTGGAAACGAATTGTAAAGGACTTATTAGCGGTTACTCAATTAGTAATTCTGAGTCTAGATTTGATTGTTCGTATCCCGACAATCAAGAGAACTGAATTTGATCATAGTTTATAAAAAATGAATCCGATGAAATCGGGATGCAATTCGACCAGTTTATAAAAGCGTTATAATTTCAAAGTTCCATTTAAACTCGTACATTGAAATTTTATATATTTTTTAGGAAATTTCTGAGACCAATATTTTTAGTCCTATGATACAGTAGATTTAAAAAATCATAATTCATCAATTATTTAAGATTATTCTGACTTTGCTTGGCTGCTGTTAAACCGAATACTTTTTGGCAACGTTGTGAAACTTGTTAAGAAGAATTTGATCTATAAAAAAATGACGTAGGACTACGATACTAAATGTAAACCTAAATGTAAATGTAAACCATAAATGATTGAAAAAAGTAGGAAATGGTTTTTTTAAGATGTGCTGGGTCGTCCAAAATGTCCAGGAGTTCTGAACTTAAGATCTACAGTTGAAACAGTACATTCAAACATATTCAATGAATAGCGTAGCTTTGTATAACCCAACATATCTTAAGTTCTAAACTCAAGGTTAGTTTTAATGAACCTGAATATCCCGAGATAATCTTATGATGACTAGTGAGCTTACAGAAGTTTCACTGAATGTGTTTGAATGCATATCATAACCTTCCATAGATTATAAAGCCAATTTTACGACTGTAGATCTTAAACTATGAACTCAAGATCCCAAAATATTTTATTTTATCAGTTGACCTTCAGTGACTTAAGTGAGTCTCTTCACTTAATTTGTTCAAATACATATTGTTACTTTGTTCAGTCCAAAAAGCTGTAGATTTTAAGTTTTGAATTCTAGGGAAGTATAGATAACCGAAACATCCGAAGATTATCTCATAATGTCTGTTGTTCTTGCAAAATATTTAATGAATACACTCAATAGCAAAAAAAAGGCGAGCAAAATTTTGCTTCCAAAATACGCGTTGTTCAACCTTCTGTAACTTTTTCAATTAGTTTATAAATTTGAAGTCATTTTTGACAAAACAATTTCAAAAATCCGTATTTCAGTGAAAAATTTAGGTTCGATATCGAAAATTTCTCCATGGCTTGAAACAATACAGAGATTGTTGTGGACAAAATTTGAACTGTTTTCATTAAGTGGTTTGGACTACAGTTGACGCTCCAACATGAGTATTTCTCGCTTTCACCCGATATTTACTATGTTGAACTATCGATGCAAAAACAAAACTGTGGTGAATTCATCTTATTAATTCGGCCCAATCTTGTATGATGACAACGCCTCGGCTTTGTTTTTGCACCGATAGTTCAACATGGTAAATATCGGGTGAAAGCGAGAAATACTCATGTTGGAGCGTCAACTTTGATGCCAGCTGTAGTCCAAACCTCTGTCCAAATCTCTGTATTGTTTTAAGCCATGGAGAAATTTTTAATAGCCTATTTAAATTTTTCACAGAAATACGGATTTTTAAAATTGGTATGTCAAAAATGACTTTTTTCATATATGTTATGATAACTTCAAATTTATAAATTTCATCAACATAAAATATTGGTAACATAAGGGTTATACATTGGTTATAGTGTTGTCAAAATTTCAGCCAAATCTATTGATAATTGACAAAGTTACAAAAGGTTGAACAACGCGTATTTTGGAAGCAAAATTTTGCTCGGATTTTTTTTGCTACTGAGTGTATGTTTCAATACACATCGTAGCTTTGCAAAGCCTAGCAAAGCTTTTGTGACAACCGTAAGTCCTATGTTCTGATCTCAAGGATAGTTTGTATCACCTAGAACATGTCATATTGCTTTTTAATGTTCTTTGACTTTAAGAATGTTAATTGAATATGTTTGGATTGAATATTGATTGTAACTTTGTATTGCCTAAAATTTACTGTTACAACTGTAAATCTTATGTTCTGAATGCCTAGACAGTTTGGATGACCTAGACCATCCCAAGATTATCTTCTTGTGTATTTTTACGTTCGAAAATATTCACTGAATATACTTGAATATGTGACGTAACTTTGTGTGCACCAAAAAACTACTGTTACTATCGTAGATTTCAAGTTTTGAATTCCAGGACCGTTTGTTGATGAACTTGTTTGTTATGAACTTAAGGGCTGTTTGAAGTACCTAGAATATCCCAAGATTGTCGCATAATGTATCTTGGTCTTCCCCACTATTCTTCTGTACATCTTATGTTCTGAGCTCAAGGACAGTTTGGATGACCTAGAACATCATAATATTTTCAAATAATGACTGTTTACCTTCCAAAAGGTTCATTCAATATGTTTGATTATATATCGTAACCTTACATATCCCCAAAAGCTACTGTTACAACTGTAGATCTAAAGTTTTGAACTCAAGTACATTTTGGATGACCTATAACCTCTCAGAGAGATACAAAAATATTTTACGTTTATTAACGTGTATTGACTAATACGTTTGCGTATGTAGAATATTCTAAAACAACGTTTTGCCCTATTTATAAGGCATTTATATTTTCTTGCTGAATTTCTTCATATTCAGGATGTCAGGTCATCAATTATGTCCTAAACTCATTTGTTTTATATTTTCCAGATAGAAAAATGATGGAAAACAAATTTGCCGAAGGCAGTGTACACTTTTATTAAGTCTGTGTGATTATATACAGCCATTATCCTTTTGGGTCATATATGGCCCCTCAGGGCTGATTTTTAATATACTATTTAAGGTAAGGCTTAACATTTCTGAATTTTTCAATAGTATGTGGTCCGAAATCAACAATGTTATCTATTGAAATAGATGCGCAGAAATACTGCCAACCGATTGGTGTAAACATTTCGAAAACCATTTGAGACATGATTGAGATATTCATGCTCAAAACCTGACCACTTTTTTTAAATTGTACCCAGTATAGAAAACAAAGACGTAGTCCTACGCCAAAAGTCTGGTTTGCAGAACTCGTTTATAAAATATTGCCAATGCCAGTGAAAGCTCCAAGGATGTTGTGAAAATCGCCAAGTTACTTCCGATTCAGGTTAACTATGGTTGTCTTATTGACGCATGGAACTTATTGAAATGCGAGGTGCTGACCTTGAGTACAGCGTACAAAATTGGGGAGTATTGGAATCAGTTCTTTACTTAGAAAACCGCTATACGTGAACCTAAATACCCTCAGGTGATGAAGGTTGTGAAAACAGCTTCACATGGCTACGGCTCAAAACAGGAATTGAGATGCAAGATATGTCAAATGTAATTCTAGCACAAGCCATACTGGAAGGTGTTTCACTCGTGCATATAGACCCGTCTTCTCAAAAACGAGCTGCGGACCAAATGCAGGAGGCCGTGGAGAAAAAAAGTCGCTTGATTACGGCTTCCTAACAAAAAAAAACCCAAAAAGTGGTACTGCGTCGCAGCATTACTCATATTTGCAAACGGGGGTGATCACTTAGCTCATTTTTACTGTACCTATACATCAAATGTTTAACAGATTAAAAAAATACTAATATTTGGAAATCATTTTTTAGTCACTATTTGGTCACTATTTGGTCACTATTTTTATTATTTTAGTCACTAAAGTCACTATTATTTATCCATAAATCCGCTACCAGCCCTGGTGTCATAATCTTTGCAATGAGCCAACAACAGGTAACAGATCACTGTGTCATTTTCCCGCAATAAATCCTTCTACTGTTTCTTGCGGCAACATACACACACACACACACACACACACACACACACACACACACATAACCCCTTTTTTCGGAAAATTCCGAGCCATGTAGACCTAGTTGCTTGGACATTTTTCGAATGAACTACTTCAGCTTCAACCCAACCCTTCAATCCCAACCCGCAAAAGTGCGTAGATTTTACCGTGTACCCACTTCTATCCTCCTCGGGTAAAATCCAATAGTTTGTTGCTCGAACCGTGTTGTAAATCTTCTCCGTACATGCCCGGCCTGACAGGTTGAAATGAACAGCGCTGCGTAGCCGAACAAGTCCATTCTCGGTAGGCCGTGGGATGCGGCAACATGGAAACCATTTCACCCCATTTTCACCACCGCAGATGGAAAGAGATGCGATCCCAAAATAGCAATAAACCGCGTCCGCCCGAGCCGAGCCGAGCCTGTTATGTTGTCTCAAGCTCCTCAGCGAAGCATGTATACATATATTACTGTTTGTTATTATGCTTGCCCGTAAAAGGAGCAAACTACTCTCGTATTAACAAGCTGCGCAACTGGGTTCCTGAGGTATGTAAACAGAGCACAAATTTACACCAGTCGTGTGCGCGCGTGGCAAAGCTAATTCCTCCCGTCATCCGGACATTCGTGATTATGACAGCCAGCCAGCCGGTTGCTCCGTGATCTATCAGAGCGATGGCGGTCTCTTTCTTCTTTCTGGTCATTCGGACCGCATCGCCGGCGGGTACAAATTTGGGTCCGTCGGAAAACTCGATTACGATCGGCGGCAGCCAATGAATGTAGCTGTCAGGCGGATTAAATTGAGTTAATTTATCGGATAGAGATCGAGTTGCAGAGCAAATTGTGCGCGCAGATCGACGTTCTCAGATGGATGTTGTCATCTGTCAACTTGACAGTCGACAGCAGAAAGGCAATAGCAAGCGAGTTTGATTCGATCTTGGCAGAGCACGATTTGGTTCGTGAATTCTATCGACTGGAACAATGGATTGTATGAGTGTCTTGTAGGAAGTTTGAAGTCCTAGAGGTGATTTGGAATTCGAAATAAACGACTTTTGATTCATTGTATGTAGGGATGATTGATTACTACTTTGTATTACAGATTGTGTCTCTATTAAATTTAGTTGTAGATTTTACAAGACCGATTCGAGGGAGGTACCGGCTGATACTCGTAGACTCGTTCTCTAATTGGATGAAAGTGTTCGTGATGACTCGAATAACTACCGAAGCTACTATTAAATGTTTAAGATCAATATGTGCACGCTTCGGGCTGGACGGTTTCGATTTCGTCGAGAGCGTCTGGATTTGACCGTCTCCTTCAATATAGAAGTCCGCATTCCCAAGTCCGCATTCGTATTTTTCATTTTTCTCTATACAAATGGACATTTTACCAGGTCTGTGCTGATCTGACTCATGCAATTAAAACGGGTGAAATTAACTTGGTTTAGCTAGTTACTGATTGTGAGGATTCATCAATATCATTACTTAAACGTTGCGGTTGTTATCAGTATTTTGTAAATATAGCTTCAGTCATTTTACTCCGTAGATAATTTATATGATTTCTTATTATTGTTACTATTTATTATGTCCTTTAATTCTTTACCCACATGAGACTTCAACTGAAACGCCAGAAGACATTCGTACTCATAAGGTATTTGCAGGGCCGGTAGCGGGTCACTTTTTTGTGACTTGGTCACTATTTTGAGGCTAGTCACTAAAAAGTCACTATTTGCATCCAAAAGTCACTAAAGTCACTATTTTCGTCGTCGCCGCTGATTCTAAAAAGTTTTCAAAAAATCACTTGTACCTTTTATACAATAGTTAACCAAATTAAAGGGTGATACGGTCAAAATTTGGTCAAGGGAAAACGCGTGTAAATCGGTGAAATCGTTTATTTAAAAAATCAAATTAAATTTCTTTTTCAAGTTCAATTAGTATAAAATTCAGGAAAAATATTCAGTTAGGCTTCCGCTTTTCCAAATCCGAATTGCCGGGCCTTACGCTTGACCCCTGCCATCAGATTTTGTACAGCCACCTTGTCCACCTTCTTCGCCGCAGAAAGCCAGTTTGCCTTGAACTGCTGCTCGTCCTTAGCAGTTTTTTTGGTCTTCTTTAGGTTCCGCTTGACAATAGCCCAGTATTTCTCAATTGGGCGGAGCTCTGGCGTGTTGGGAGGGTTCTTGTCCTTGGGAACCACCTGCACGTTGTTGGCGGCGTACCACTCCATGGCCTTTTACCGTAATGGCAAGATGCCAAATCCGGCCAAAACAGTACGGAACAACCGTGTTTCTTCAGGAAAGGCTGCAGACGTTTATTCAAACACTCTTTCACGTAAATTTCTTGGTTGACAGTCCCGGAAGCTATGAAAATGCTGCTTTTCAAGCCACAGGTACAGATGGCTTGCCAAACCAGATATTTCTTTGCGAACTTTGACAGTTTCGTGTGCTTGAAAATATCTGCTACCTTTCCCTTCCTTTTGCCGTATAAAACTCCTGTCCCGGAAGCTGCTTGTAGTCGGCTTTGACGTAGGTTTCGTCGTCCATTACCACGCAGTCAAACTTCGTCAGCATCGTCGTGTACAGCCTCCGGGATCGCGCTTTGGCCGTCGTATTTTGTTTATCATCGCGATTTGGAGTCACTACCTTCTTGTAAGTCGATAGTCCGGCTCGTTTTTTGCCTGATGCACGGTTGTAGACGATACACCCAGCTTATTTGCGGCATCTCGGAGAGATAGGTTAGGGTTTCGCTTGAAACTACCGGCAACTCTCTTTGTCGTCTCAGCGGCTTCCGGTTTTCGATTTCGCCCCGATCCAGACTTCCTGGCTGTCGACAAACGTTCCCCAAACACTTTAATTACATTTGTAACGGTTGATTTGGCAACTTTTAGCGATTTTGCCAACTTTGCGTGCGAGTAGCTCGGATTTTCGCGATGCGCGAGCAAAATTTTGATACGCTGCTCTTCTTGCTTGGACGGCATTTTGACAACTGAAGAGTGAATTCCAAAATCAAAATAGGAGCAACATTCTACACACACACACACACCTTCAAAATGAGGGGTGTTCAGGTTTTTTAAATGCAAAATTGAAAGAAATACGTCAAGTTGATATTGACCAAATTTTGACCGTATCGCCCTTTACTTTGCATTACAGATTGTGTCTCTATTAAATTTAGTTGTAGATTTTAGGCCGATTCGTGAAGGTTCGCGATGATACGAATAACTACCGAAGCTACTATTAAATGTTTAAGATCAACATTTGCACACTTCGGGCTAGCAATTCTCGCTGTTAGTGACAACGAACCACAATTCACGGCATTGGAATTTTCACGAGCATCATTTTCCGCTGGAAGTTTCCCGATTGCGGTATGGCTTCGGAAGTAGATGCAACCCAACGTGGATATCACTTGCATTACTTTTGAGCGCTTCCTTCTGGTTCGTAGATAAGCAAACGCAGACGATAATTTGCGACTCTGACGCGCAATCAGACACCGGCAACAAAGCAAAATAATTTTGCATGTGACGGGTGTGGGTATTGCTGTATTAATCATGGAATAAAACCTAATGAAATAAAAAGAAGATGACGATTTGAACCATTTGTTACCCGATTGTGAAGACCCGGAAAGGGAAAACCACAATTTCAACTTGTTCATAGACAGATAAAAATAATGAATTTTAACTGGCGCGTAAAATTTCCCCTCCTTTAATTCCAAGTCAAAGGAGGCGTAAACTACGAAATTGTTTGCAATCTTTCATACAGCTGGCTAGATTCTGGCCTAACTGGCGTTAACTGGCTTAACTTTACACGCAATATTCCATTATTTTCTACCAAATCTAGCATTCCCTTTATGTGCATTAGATAACGCAGAAAATTCGATGTTTCTTTATATCTGTGTATGCAAAATTGTATGGGAGCAAAAGTAGGTCATTTAGTTAAAAATTGAACTACTGATACTTATTGCACTTAATTGAAAAAATTTGCAAAATTTTTGTAAGTTTTTCTGATCCTATGGTGTTTGAATGAGGTCATTTTGTTGAGTCAGACGAGAGTTATTAGAGTTCAACAGTTAATAAGATTGCAGTGAGCATGGAATCAAGTCCTTAGTTTAAAATTCTATTTTGAATCGTGTTATGCTGCAATTCAGACAAATAATGAGGTGACTGCACAATTGAGGTGCAAAAAAGTCTATGAAACGTGGAGTATAGTGGAAAAAAGTTGTGGAAATGATTGAAAAATAATTTAAATAAAATGAGAAGGTTTGGGCGCTACGAAAAAACTGGTGTAATAAAGTAAGGAACGCAGTGGAAAGTGAAAAAAAAATACAGGTTAAGCTAATGCTGTGCCGGTGTCAGGTATTAAATTAGTTGAAGGCCAGTTACGACAAACTATTATGAAAGGATCCCTTGAGGCTGAATTGAAA
The DNA here is from genome assembly GCA_034211315.2 of Aedes japonicus. NCBI lineage: Eukaryota > Metazoa > Arthropoda > Insecta > Diptera > Culicidae > Aedes > Aedes japonicus. The sequence goes on from JASCZW010020562.1 coordinate 8,752, forward strand.
GATAAGTTCAAACCTGCCTAAATAATAATGATCAAAGTAATACTGCAATCACAGAAAAATTAGGTGCAGATAAGTTATCAAAACAGTACCTACATTATTGTTTGTCTGAAAAGCAAAGATGGTCATATTGGAATAGGAGCGGTGGATTCTAATTGGAGTATTGAGAGAACAAGTGAAAATGGAATAAAGGGTGTATTCGATAAAAATGGCACACACATATATACTCATCAAAATTAAACTGATTATCGGATTTTCTTGAAATTTTCAGGGAATGAAGAACTACTAATGAGTTTTGATTTACAACATTTGTTTTATTCAATTTCGTCTCCCATCCCGAATGCCCGCCCCTTCCTTTTCACTCCACCCATCAAATTTTGTACAACCGATTTTCCCAGTGTTTTTGTTGTTTTTACCCAAATTTTCTTCAATTCTAGCTCTGTTTTTATAGTTTTGGGATGTTTGCGAAGTTCCGTTTTCATAATTGCCCAGAATTTTTCAATTGGACGAAGTTCCGGTAAATTTGGTGGGTTCATATCCAATGGCACAAAATTGACTCCGTTGGCTCGGTACCACTCCAATACGTTTCGAGCGTAGTGGCAGGATGCTAGATCAGGCCAAAACAGAGTTGATCCTTTGTGCTTCTTAATGAATGGCAAGAGACGCTTCTTAAGGCACTCTTCCGTGTAAATCGCACCGTTTATTGTTCCGGAAGTGATCAAGGGCCATTATTTCACCACATCCGCAAATCGCCTGCCAGATTAGAAACTTCTTTGCAAATTTCGATAGTTTCTTCTTTCGAACATCCTCCGGAACATCGAACTTCGACTTGGCAACGAAATATTCTTGCCCAGGAAGTTGACGGAAGTCGGCCTTGACGTATGTTTCGTCATCTATCACGATGCAACCGGATTTGGTGAGCAGCTTCGTGTAAAGTTTCCGGGCGCGGGTTTTCGCAGTGATGTTTTGTTTTTCATTCCGGTTTGGGACTTTTTGCACTTTGTAAACATGTAACCCAGCACGTTTCATGGTTTTCTGCACAAAACCGACTGACACCTTAGACTTTTTAGCGACATCTCGAATTGACATGTTTGGACGGTTCTTGAATTGTTGTACGGCTTTCCTGGCCATTTGACTGTCCATTGGACCACTTTTACGACCACTCCCTTTCTTCCTTTGGAAACTCAGACGCTCCTTGAAGGTTCTTATTACACGAGACACAGTTGTATTTGCAATTCCAAGCCTTCTAGCAATCCACCGGTGGGACGCCCCTGGATTTTGATTGTGAGTGCACAAAATTTTCTCACGGACAATTTCTTGTTTCGACGACATGGCTGGAACTACTGAATGTATAACTATGCAACTTGGCAGATGTAAATAATACACTATGGATAAGATCTACTCAAATTTCTAGGTTTTTTACTCATACGATTCAAAAGTTTCAGAAGATTTTCTGTGTGCCATTTTTATCGAATACACCCTTTAAAATTAGGGTAGTCCATAAGAAAATGTTTTTTTTTGCCCTAACTTTTTTATTTCAATTCCCACCGTAAAGTTGTGTTGCGACGAGTTTTAGAACTTTTAAAGACGCGTACTTTGGTATATAAACAACTCAACATACCGTACGAAACGGTAGACTCCGATGATCCTGAGAAGTACATATTTGGTATATCCCCCCTCCATGCGTATATCCGCACGATGGAAATGCTGCTCAAAATTTTCTATCGTTTGACCATGAAGAACTGCATGGAAGGTACCGAAAACGAACCAAGAAGTTAAAGATCGCGAAAATGCTGTCCGTTTAGCGTTGAAGAAGCAGTTGCGACTTCGGATCAGCGAACCTCGTCCTGCAGGAGGAAACTCAAACACAGGGGACGTCGCCAGGCGTTTTTTTTCAGGATAGAGAAGCTGCTGCTGAAATAACGGGACTGAATAAGAGCCTGCTGGAGCGGTTTTATGCAATATTAACGATTATCAACAGCAAAAAAGATATAAACGTAGCCGCTTATCAGAAGTATGCCGAGGAAACACGGAAGCTGTATAATTCGTTATATGGATGTTTTGCTCTTTCTCCGACTGTGCATGAAATCAGTCAATTTTTGAGCTACAAAAAAATGTATATATGAAAATTCCATGAAATTGTCTGCGCTACAACTTTGCTCAAGAATGTAAACGTCCATTTCAGCAAATAAAAAAGTTAATTTTTGAATTTCCGTGAAAATTGGGACCACCCTAATTTTATTAAACATCAAAAAATGGGCCTCATTGATACAAACCATGTTGTAGAACATCACTTTGCTGTTAAGTTTCAAGTTTAGGCGCTGAGAGCATGTTTCCTCGTAAATTCGTGATCTCGTGAATTCGTTTTCCCACCAGTAAAATCGATTCAAAAATAACGTGAATGCATGTGGACTGTTATTCGACCACCTTTTCAGACGCTAACTTGTAGGGCTATGAGCCGCTTCCTTTACTCAATACACTTCATCATACACAGCGCAGTAAACCCTTAATGACACAAATCCCAACGGTTCGAATTGATGATGGCCTACTGAGCAAACCTACCCGAAGAAAACAAGTGGTCCCATACCCTGGACAAAGCCATCAGTACAGCCCGGGTGTGTTGCTCACGTTCCCAGATCGCATCAAAACAGACTTTATGCCGCGTGTTCTACACTCTACTCGATACCAACAGGCTACCTACCATCGTGCAACACTGTCGTGGTAAAACGCATATTTATTGTGCTTTCGAACACGCGTGCCTTCCTGGCCATAGCTGGGGAAGAACAGGTTTAAATCAACGACAACAACAACGACAACAACGACGACGAAGGAACGAGCGAAGAACCAAAGCTGCTTCTATATTTATCTATTCAGGCACAGGTAATGCACGCAGCCATGCATGGATGCCCCGATTGCACGCCATCATAGCAGGCTTATGGAGGATGCTTCAGCTCTTCAGTCACTCGCAACGACAGACAGGGGCTTTGTGGTGGTTCTACTCCGGGCGGCAAAGAAGGAACGATATGCACTTTCCTATTTTTATTAAGTTGCCTAACATAGCACACACACACACACGTTAGGTCACGCAATATATGCAATAAAGTTAACATTCTATGCCCGACAATGCAACACCGGAACAGCACTGGCAAGGCATCAATGTCATGGTTTGTCGATGTCAGTGCATTTATTCGATTGACCGGTATTGTTTATCAGACATGCCTAGCGGCAGTTATATTAACTGTCTGTCAGTATTCGAAAAGAATCCAGTTCAAGATGTGGTCAATCAATCATTAGAAACTTCAAACAACGCAACGGAAGTGATACGATGGC
>JASCZW010020563.1:0-12062 GCA_034211315.2 Aedes japonicus
CAGAAGCTCGGAAGGAAACTTCCCAAACAGTTATTTGAAAATTCCCGAAATTCCAGCAATGCTTGCGAGCTTTCGGGAAGTTCAAAATCAAACATTCCAGAATTTCAGAATGAAGTTCAGGAATTCACAGATTTTCAGATCGATAGGCCTCAGCCAGGCTCAGCTTTATATGCAACGGTCGATGGCATTTTTTATAGTTACTCATAAAATAATTGAGCTGGAACCGATATTCAACCAGTTATACGTTTGCTTAGATTAGCTCAATGAGACGTTCTTTGTTTTGAACCACGAAAAATGTTTTAAATTTTGTAAGAATTACTTCCTCAGACATTTTATTTAAAGCTACGTTCGCTTTGCTCAGAAACAAAAATCGACCATTATTATACCATTATCAAAGTTTTACTATATGATAAATACATTAGACTATGGTTAGGAACACAGAAAATAATATGGCCCTTCTTTGTGAAATCATTGTTCATATTTATATGTGAACAGTTCATTAATATCCTGTGGCTATTTGCTGTCCATCTAGAGCGCAATAGTAAATATCGGCTCAATATTTTGAAGTTTAGCTCATTTGCTGTTTGGGATGATTAATTAGTGCTTAATAGCTTTATTAGTCCAGCTCGGTGACTCGAATGACAAGCAAAGCGAAACTCTCACTCAAGTGTTAACCTCTAAATTGACGAAAAAATTCTCAACTGCTTGAGAATAAACAGATCATTATGATGCCATCAAGATTTTGTATATTTTCGAAGAATTTATGACATATCTGGTAAATAGGCTAAATAACGGAGCTAGGCTGACATTTAATTAAATTTACATCTCGTTATCCTACTTTTGAGAAAATCAGGAAGATACATTCCAGAAGTATAAGAGGAACTTGTGTTCATGCAGGTATCTCTCAGAAATTCTGGAACAAACTTTCCTGAAGTTCAGGACAATATTCCCCTGAAGTTTTGAAGACGACTTCTAAGAAGTTCAGGAAGAAACTTCTAACAAATTTAAGAAGATTTTCCGAAAAGTTCTGGAGAGAACTTTCCCAAAGTTTTGGAGAAATAAACCAAATATTTCGGGAATATAAGGTTGGGTAATTAGATGGGAAGTTACAAGAAATCAGAAGTGACGGCCAAGAAGTTTATGTGGAAAATTTCCATCAGAAGGAAACTTCTAGAAATGGCCTTGCAGAAGATCACATTTTTCAAAAGATAATTCATTCAAAAGATATTATTATTATTTATTATTTATTATCACCGTCTTCGATTAAAATAATCGTACAGACTGAACTACTTAATACTAGTTTTCAATAACTTAACGTCTAAACAATTCTACTTATTCGATTTTTAAAAACATTTTTGGACATATCAAAGTTGAATTCGTCACATACAGAATTAAAAGTGCGAAGGCACGAATCTAACGGATTGTTGTAGCCATGATTAGTGCGGTGATAAGGAACAGCAAGCATCGGATAATTTCGAAGTCGACGAGGAGGAACGTTCAGTGAAATCTGCTCAAGCAGCGCAGGGCAGTCAATAACGCCGATTAGGATGTCAAAAACCAGCAGACGCTGCATTTTAACACGCCTGACAGTCAGTAGTTCCAAACTTATTAGTTTGCAACGGTCCGAGTACGGAGGGAGATTGTCCGGGTCATTCCAAGGAAGTGAACGAAGTGCGAAACGAATGAACTTCTTCTGTACACGTTCAATAGAAACGATGGGTGCCACATAATAAGGAGACCAAACTGGGGCCGCATACTCGAGGATGCTCCGTACCAAACTGCAATAAAGTGATTTTAAAGCGTAGATGTCGTTGAACTCAGAGGCGTGCCGTCGGATTAGCCCTAACACTGAGAAGGCTTTAGCAGTCGTGATTCCCACATGCTGATTGAACTGTAGCTTGGCATCGATGGTAACTCCCAGGTCGCAGATTGAAGCCACACGATCCAGATGCGCTGACCCCATGCTGTACTGGTGATGAGCGGGATTGTTGGAGCGAGTGAAGGATATAACTTTGCATTTATCGTTATTAACACGCATGCCATTGTCGCTACACCAGATTAACAATGTGTTAATATCCTCTTGTAAGGCGAAACAGTCGCGTGGAGAACATATTACGCGAAAAATTTAAGATCATCGGCGAACGATAGTTTGAACGACGAGAGGCACAAGCACAAATCGTTAACGAAGATGTTAAATAACAGCGGGCCCAATACGCTGCCTTGGGGTACTCCTGACGTGATGTTGAGTTGACGAGATCTCGATGAATTGACCACTACGTGCGCTGTGCGGCCAGAGAGATATGAAAAAGCCACTTCGTTAGCCAGTCAGGATAGCCGATGCGTTTGAATTTGTCAATGATCAAAATATGAGGAACTGTGTCGAATGCTTTAGCAAAATCGACGTACACCGCGTCCACTTGCCTTCCTAATTCAATTTCTCGTGACAGTGAGGTAACGTAGCACATCAAGTTTGTTGTCGTTGAGCGATGTTTCATAAAGCCATGTTGATTTTCAGATATTAATGGTGCGGCTACTGTGTAGAGGACATTGTGCATCAACTTTTCGAAAACTTTGCTTAAACAACACAGCATGGAAACACCACGATAGTTTGCGACTCGGTTGACGTTTCCTGACTTATGGATGGGGACGATAGAAGCATTCTTCTAAACGGAAGGAAAGGTTTTTTCGCTAAGCGATTGGTTGAATAAAATCGTAACAGGGGCTGCGAGGCCCATAGCACACTTTTTCAGGAATAGTGGTGGTATGCCGTCTGTTCCGGGTCCTTTATTGGAGTCGAGATTGTTAATGACCTTCAGCACTTCATCATAGGAGAATTGGATGACGGGAAAGTCAATGTTGTGCGAAGGAATATGCGCGAAGCAATTGTGACGAGGTACAGGATACGACTTACTGAATACATTCTCGAAGAATTCGGCGAAGAGGTTAGCGGCTTCTGCGTTAGAGCTAGCATGAGCCTTCTGGTATGTTATGTTGCAAGGGATGCTAGCAGAAGATCTCAGTTTTCTAACGAAACCCCAGAAACGTTTTGGATCCTGTTTGATGCTTGCTTGAATCTCGGATAAATAGTCGTCGTGAGTGGATTGCAAAACAGATTTGAATGTTGTCTCAACTTCTCTTAGAATGGTTTTGTCGGCTTCAGATTTCGAGAGGAAATAGTGATTGCGTGCCTTCCTGAGTAAGTTGCGAAGATGTCTCAACTCAGAGGTCCACCACGGTTTGTTGAAAGTTGAGTTAACCACACGTCGTTTGCGCGGTACAAAAATGCTGCAAATTTCGAAGAGCTTGTCGTAAAATGCTGCAGATGTTTCATCGATCGTTACGGTCCTCGCGAGAAAGCTCCAATCAACCTCTTCAAACGCTATATTCAACTGATCGAAATCACACCTGTTAAAATCATAGCCAAAACTGTCAACTTCATCGAGCGAGGTCGGAATAACGTCGCCCACGTCGAATATTAAAACGAACGGCGCATGATGGTTGTCAATTGGTAAAGTGGTGCAGGAGGCTCAACTAGATCTAGAAGTTCTGGCAGACTTACAAAAACTAGGTCAAGGATTCGACTGTTGATGTTCTCGAAGTGATTAACTTGCCGAAGACCGGTAGCAAATAATGTTTCGATGAGAGACTGCTCGTGTTCTGATGTAATGTTTGTAGGGATGTAGCCATTTAACTCTTCGTCCAACTGCCATCGCAAATTTGGGAGGTTGAAGTCACCCAAAGACAAAATGATATCCTCTGCCGACGCACTGTTTACGAGGCTCTGCACTGCATTAGCATGGTCAGAATACCGGTCAGCGGATGAGTTGGGGGGATATAAATTGTGATGATGTAGAGGGAGCAGTGATCCAGACTCACCCGAACAGCTACTTTGCTCCAATTGTTCGCTATTTGACAGTGGAATCGCCTCGCAGCGTAAATGATGCTTCACGGCAATCAGCACACCACCACCTCGTGAGTGATGACTGCTTGCTGCACTGCGGTCGCAGCGGAAAAATGTGTAGTCGGAAGAAATCTCTGCGCTTTTGATGTCGTCACGAAGCCAGGTTTCGGTGATAACGAGCAAATCATAGTCGCAACTAGACAGCATCATACGAAGGCGAGCAATTTTGGTGCGCATACCTCGCACATTCTGGTAGTATACTGATAAGCTTGATTTTGGCCTGGAATCGGAGAGCGATTCATGCCTCGTTGGGCAATTAGTGCAAACGTACTTGCCTGAATTCACGTTTTGGAAGCCCCTTTCCCCACACCCACACGTAGGGCCGGGACGGCTGCTGGTCGGTGGCTGGAGTGGCGTTCAAAAAATTACCATTGATGATCATAATGATATTTATTACTCGAGACATTGAAATATAGTACACACCATCTTCTCAACCGTTCGCAGCGTCCTATGAGGGCATACACCATCGCAGGAATCACAATTCCTTGCTTTCAATCGCACCTAGTTTGAGAGATTTGATCGATAAGAAAACTGCCCTGAAGTAAAACAAATTCTAAATGTTTATCAAAATTTTTAACAGGTTTCCGAAAATGTTCAGGGTTTAAAGAGTCCTCCAAAAATTCGGAAAACTGAATGATCAGGTGTTGACAAAATTCAGTGGCTGTCTTCTCATGGATGATCAAACCTATGTTAAGGCCGATATCAAACAGCTACCGGGACAAACATTTTACTTGACTTGACTATGACTCGGGGAGATGTTTCTGCCAAATTCAAGTTTGTGTTTGCAGATAAATTTATTTCCCTAGGCATCTGTAGCTTCTGTAGGAAGACCAAGGTTTTCATCACTGATAAGACATTTAATTCAGAGCTGTACAGAACAGAATGTCTCCAAAAGCGAATATTGCCATTCATCAGATGTCACAATGAACCTGTCATGTTTTGGCCAGATTTTGCAAGCTGTCATGCCAATAAAGCAGTGCTACAGTGGTATGAAACCAACGTTTATACCAAATGAACTCAACCCACCAAACTGTCCCCAGCTCAGACCGATAGAGAGATTTTGGGCTATTATGAAGAGGAAGCCGAAGGTGAATGGCAGTTTTGCCAAAAGCATCAATGAATTGAGAACCAAGTGGAATAAGATTGCCAAAACGATGGATGAGAAAAATTTGCACCGGTTTATGACACGTATTCCGGGAAAAGTCCGAAAATATCTTCAAAATCGAGATGATTATATTTTTTGTATCTTCCCTCTAAAGTTCACATAAAGTCGAACATTCATCTGTGCGACTGACCAGGATTATCGATCACCGCGCCCAAGATTTGCGGGCGTAGCTCTTCTTGTTTCGAATGTATTTTGAAAACTACTTGACAGATCACGATGAAATGTTGCACACATAAACATAACACTCTCAACTAGTACTACCCAAAATTTAATTAACTTTTACCCATGCAATTTACACCCAAAACAAAGTGTCGCATTTTTTTCCGAGTCCAATCTTTAAAATGTATGGAGAATCAAAATAAAACTTCAATTAAGTTTTCAAATATGAGCACACACGCGCACAATAGGATTTCTGAAAATCTGGGTTTCATCTTGCGCAAAGACCGTATTTGCCAGTAAAAGCCCGTAAATTTGGTTAATTAAAAAATCTTATACAAGATTACCACTGATTTACCGATGAAGCCAGGGGAAGTGGAACATTTCTGACTTAGATCAAACCCCATTATGCGACACCTCAAATTACATGAGAATTCAAAAATAAGTCCAATGGTGATGAACTTTCCAAGACCACAATGAACACATCCAGGTTCAAATTCCTATTACTCACAAGGAAGTATTAAAAGGGTCAGATCTTACACACAAAAAAAAATTAAGAAGCGCGTAAAATATCCCTTCGTTTAATTCTAAGCCAAAGGAGGCGTAAACAATGTTTGCATACAATAATGCTAGCAATCTTTCATACAACAGGCTAGATTCAGGCGTTATCTGGCTTAAATTTACATGAAATATCCCATTATTTTCTGTCAAATCTAGTATTCCCTTTATGTGCATGAGATAACGCAGAAAATTCAATGTTCCTTGTTATCTGTGAACGATAAATTTATAAATTTTGGTTTTTATTTTTTAATAAATGTACATGTTATGTGAAGAAACTTAAATAAGTAACTGGGTTTATCATAAGCTTTTCAGTTAGTCTTATGCTACATTTACCGTGCTTGACATTTAGCAGATTATATTGAGGCTTCTGTTGTTTTGCTCTCTTTATAAACCTTTTATTTTTCAATTTTTTTTTGTTAAGTTCTCTTTTTTTCTTTTCTATTTTAGGTCCTTTTTTTTGAAAAGTTGTCATGAACGAAAAGAGAACTTACCAAACATTTTTTGATAAATAAAGGGTTAATAAAGAAAGCAAATTAACAGAAGCCTCTATACAATGTGCAACACATTAGAAGTTATAAATTATGTCACGCAACATTGAGAAAACATAAAATTGCATAAGTATGTATGATCACGTTGCATTGCAATAATATGTGTGTAATCTAAGACTTAAATCCGTCCCCAAAATGCAGCCTAGTAGGATTAAGTGATTACATGTTGTAAGAATGTATAGTCAAAAGGTGAAAGTGCAGACATTAATCTAATTAGCCAGATTTTGAGTTATAAAATGAGTTATAAGATAAAAGAAGGATTTAAAATTGAAATTGCCACCAAAATAATGAACATTAAAATTTTCCGAAAGAGATTCAAATTATAAGAATTCATTCTTTTTTGTTCCTACTTTTTCTTAAAACTTTAACTCATTATTTTTTATTTTCTTTCTTAATAAAAATTTGAAACCGGTTCCAAAAGTAGCTTAACAGTTAAAGTTTGTTTCTCGTACTATGGACCACTTTATATCGAAATGGGTCACCCTAATGACAAAGCGAAAAATTTAAGTCATTCATTTTCCGAAAAGGAACAAACCTACCAAATATTGCGTAATTCTGAAATCCTGTTTGCTTAAGTTGAATATATTTTTGATGTTATATTTTGCGAAAAGGACGCAGCAAAAACAAAATTCGTCAGTTTCCAAGCACGGCTTGCTGTGATCTCTTACTTTTCATCAAACATGACTTTGGAAGAAAAATTAGGAGATAACTCAAAAGATATTTGTTATCTGTTTGCAAAATTTTTTCAAGAGACTTTGAGTGATTTTGATTATTTCTCATACTTTCCGGACTATGCAAGTAATATTGGTGTCAATATGTGAAGCAATTGCACGCTAATAAAGGCGCAGGACCTGATTGATTTCCCCCAAGTAACACACAAAACATCTTTCTAGAATGATTTATAATTGTTTGTTTTATAAATGTACTATAAACGTATTGCAAAACATGTCAAGATTGAAGCGGTTTGAATCTCTCGTATTCTAGACATCACTTTGACTAAAAATACTTTTTTCACTACTGCATGTGATTAATACTTTATTATAGTTCTTAAAAACATGGTTCCATACATTTATTAAAAGGCGATACGGTCAAAATTTGGTCAATATCAACTTGACGTATTTCTTTCAATTTTGCATTTAAAAAACCTGAACACCCCTCATTTTGAAGGTGTGTGTGTGTGTGTAGAATGTTGCTCCTATTTTGATGTTGGAATTCACTCTTCAGTTGTCAAAATGCCGTCCAAGCAAGAAGAGCAGCGTATCAAAATTTTGCTCGCGCATCGCGAAAATCCGAGCTACTCGCACGCAAAGTTGGCAAAATCGCTAAAAGTTGCCAAATCAACCGTTACAAATGTAATTAAAGTGTTTGGGGAACGTTTGTCGACAGCCAGGAAGTCTGGATCGGGGGGAAATCGAAAGCCGCTGAGACGACAAAGAGAGTTGCCGGTAGTTTCAAGCGAAACCCTAACCTATCTCTCCGAGATGCCGCAAATAAGCTGGGTGTATCGTCTACAACCGTGCATCGAGCTAAAAAACGATCCGGACTATCGACTTACAAGAAGGTAGTGACTCCAAATCGCGATGATAAACAAAATACGACGGCCAAAGCGCGATCCCGGAGGCTGTACACGACGATGCTGACGAAGTTTGACTGCGTGGTAATGGACGACGAAACCTACGTTAAAGCCGACTACAAGCAGCTTCCGGGATAGGAGTTTTATACGGCAAAAGGAAGGGGAAAGGTAGCAGATATTTTCAAGCACACGAAACTGTCAAAGTTCGCAAAGAAATATCTGGTTTGGCAAGCCATCTGTACCTGTGGCTTGAAAAGCAGTATTTTCATAGCTTCCGGGACCGTCAACCAAGAAATTTACGTGAAAGAGTGTTTGAATAAACGTCTGCTGCCTTTCCTGAAGAAACACGGTTGTTCCGTACTGTTTTGGCCGGATTTGGCATCTTGCCATTACGGTAAAAGGCTATGGAGTAGTACGCCGCCAACAACGTGCAGGTGGTTCCCAAGGACAAGAACCCTCCCAACACGCCAGAGCTCCGCCCAATTGAGAAATACTGGGCTATTATCAAGCAGAACCTAAAGAAGACCAAAAAACTGCTAAGGACCAGCAGCAGTTCAAGGCAAACTGGCTTTCTGCGGCGAAGAAGGTGGACAAGGTGGCTGTACAAAATCTGATGGCAGGGGTCAAGCGTAAGGCCCGGCAATTCGGATTTGGAAAAGCGGAAGCCTAACTGAATATTTTTCCTGAATTTTATACTAATTGAACTTGAAAAAGAAATTTAATTTGATTTTTCAAATAAACGATTTCACCGATTTACACGCGTTTTCCCTTGACCAAATTTTGACCGTATCACCCTTTAAACATAAACAAGACAAGATGTTATGGGCAGTTCTATAGACTGTTGAAATTACATAACAACAACCATGTTTTGCGAAACGTGTTCTTTTTTCTCATAACGATGAATTTGTTATACAAAATTGTGGTTTCCCTGCCAATGGGAAGCTTATCATAGATACTTAGAGTTTGCTTTTCAACAATCTTAGTCGGCTTTGCAAAGAATCTACAAACCTATCACGCCAAGAACTAGCGTTTAAATCCCACGCTTTGCAATATTATTTTTTTGTATGAGGATATTTTTTTTCCATTTTATGTTTTATAAGTCTTCGCTTTTTGCGTTTTTTGTGCTTTTTGCGTTATACTAAAGTATGAAAAAAAGTATTATACACCTTTTATAACCTGTTTTTGTCATTTAACAGTATTTTCAACTGGTTTAATACAAACTGTCAAGTGAGGCCATATCTCAGTAGTGACCCAATATGTTAATTTAGATAGCATAATTGAAATAACCGCGCCAAAATTACTTGGAAACACAGAACATAGCTATGTAAAATCCACTTTAAAACTTTTTCCGCCTTTTTGTATGGGATGGAATCACTGTTTGACGCCTGCAAGCCGTTATTGAGACGCGAGGTTGTCATATTAAGTACTGATTTTAGCAATAAGCAATAAACGTCAAGGATTGTTTAAGTGCGGTCTTTATTTTGTCCATAAAAAGCAAAAAATCCTTGTTTTTTGTTGAAAATATCACTATCAAACCTCAAATCAATCCATATTCCGGAAATACTTATGTAATTAAAATGTTCGTCCACAGGTATCGAAATGTTATCTCTACTAGTTGCTGGATAATATGACAAATTTTGGTGCGTACGTTATTTTGTACAGTACCGTATAAGTTTACATCATATATAGTGAATTTTCGAGACATTTAATGTCCAAAATGTTGTATGCAAGTTCTAGTACTGGATGGAATTCATGTTACAAGGATTAGAGCTAGAGGTACAACGTACACTAAAAACTTATTTTCGTAAATAAACTTTCACTCGTTTTGTCAACATGGATTTTGTACATAGAAAAAAATGTCTCGTTTATTGTATGAAATATCCATATTGCTTTTTATCTGATGAAATGCTATCATTACACATATTTGTAAAATGCACGAAATGGATTTCGTGAAGACCAGCCAATCGCTGCTTGTCGGTTGGTATTGCTGCTGGGATGCACGGGAATAATTTATTTATACCAACAACAAAATTCAAGACCTGCCAAGAGTTATAACTTCAAACTCATTAATCAAGTATCTTTACACAAATCACCATGGCCTAGTGCAATCAACCACGGACTCAGGAACAGCTCTTTCCAAAAATACAATGTCAGAAACATTAAAAAAAAAAAAAACGCTGGACACCTCCACGTGGTTGTGCTTTTTATTTCAATTACATTTTTAGTCGATAAAGTAGATCTGACTGTCATTCAACCAGCATAGAGACGTTTCTTTATAATTTGTTGCAAAATATTCGTAGCTTTTTGTATTGTATTTGTGCAATGAACGAATGTTGTTTCTGTTTCAACAAATACTTCATGCTTTTGACAGTTGCGCGTGTGCCATTAATTAAGAAGGTAACTTACTAAAACGTACAAATCAGGTTCGTTGCAGAAATAAAAGGAATGGATTCGTAAGTGCTATCTTCGATTTCGTAATGTAAACTAAAAATAATTTTCAGTGTTTCATTGTTGCTGCTAATATAAGCACTATTTCTGACACTATGCGATTCCCACTTTTCACACTGTTCAAGTAAAACATAATTTAAACCCGCTCAGGTAACTCTATACCTACAACTAACCGTTCGCAAGCCTCCACCGACATGATTTGACTGCTGATAACTCTATCGAGAATCAGAACTTACAAGCGCTAACCGCAGAAAAGATTAAATCTGCCCTCCCTTCGGGCACTATCTACAGGTACATAAACCACCATGTTTCCACTGGCCGGAGTCTTTTCCATTACGATTGTAACCACCACCAAGTCAACCGAACGCCATGGTCACAATCCAATAAATTACATCGATCGCTATCGCGCAAACGATCCGTTAAGCTATTCCAAAATAGGATAATAGAGTTGACGGTTCCGGTTTCGGAATCGAGGTTTCGAGGCGATTTGGTCGCGTTTTCATGTCAACGGTTCATTCAATTCCGATTGTTAACATCGTCTGGACATGGAGCTGGTCGGTTTTCTACCCCGTTGGTGTACAACAATCAGCGCAGGGGAGGAGCGCTCGAGCCATTTACATTCGTGTCTCTCTCATCGGCCGCAGAAACCCATCAAAACTAATAACAATTTCCCGGTCGGTTATTCGCTAGTCCACAATAACCACGGCTCGTCGAAGGACTTTATTTTCCTCCCCATCAGCCACCGTCGTCTTCGCTGGAGGATGTCTTCTTAGTGGGGATTCTATCCAATAGTAGTTGTTGTAGTAGTACTTCACTACGATGAGGTTCTAAATATATTTTAATGAGTTTTCCACTCCACGAGAGTGGTGAGTGAGGCGATGAGTATCAACAGGCAGGCGGTGCGCGACTTTTATGGGATATTTTTCAAGTGAGGCAAGCTAGAAGTGCTTGTTTCATCGAAGTCGTACACGCCCTTTCGGAAAATTGATATTGCTGTCAACCACGCACACGAACCGTCAGATGCGTATCAACTAACGGCACTTAATGGCTTAACCTAGCAAGAGACGAGAGGGCTTGAGGGCGATAATGACTATTCATTGAGATTGTTTCTTCAATCGGGGCCTAATGGGAAAGATTGGACTGTTGATGTCTAAACAAAGATACTTAGCGTGGTGCGGTGGGGTGTCATTAGTAAGAGTATGCTTTAGTTTTCAACAGTTTACGTTGATCCATGCACAATTATGCAACTAAGTAATGACGTCTAGCGTAAAACCCTTTTCGTAGAAAGTCGTTCATTACCTCAATTTGTGATATTCATCAAACCCTGTTGCCAGAAACCCGTCCGAAAACCTGAAGGATATATCGCTTCGCACACGCCAAGCAGCTAATAAATGGCTGACCATTAATCGGAATCGATTCACCTTTTCACACACGGCACGGCCATTCAATGTGTGCTAATGGCACTACATCTCCCGTGCGCTCCGATTTCCGTATTCAACTTCGAACAGAATCCACTTTACCTGCATGTGTGAGAGAGCCGAAACTGATTTGTTTGAACAAATAGTCGGAGCCCGACGCCACCCACACTCAGAATGAATGTTCATCTTCTCTCCCTTACCTTCTACACCGCAGTCACAACAGAGAGAGAAA
>JASCZW010020564.1:0-12062 GCA_034211315.2 Aedes japonicus
TTTCTTGGGAAATCCATTACTTTTATATGCACGCTAAGCTCAGTTGACCCATAATCGCAAAACAGTGTACATACTCAATTATGGGTAAAATTGGCTTTACCCATATTTGAGTAAATTTGTATGGAAAAAAATACCCAAATATGGGTAAGTAGTAACGTACCCATAAATGGGTATGTGCACTTTTCGCGATTATGGGTATTCTTCACCCATATTTACGTAAACTGATCTTAGCGTGTGAATCATTTTGAAATTATGCTCTAAGATTTAAAAAAATTGAAAATACGAGCGATAACAAAACGTCCAATGTACCTGCCGGCTGATATCACACAGCTCTGTACATTGGACTTTTGTCAGCCGCTTGTCCAATGTACAATGTTTGTCTAAAATTTTGACAGATGTACATAGGACCTACATGTTTTCTTCTCAAAACGCGTGTTCTGATTGTTCGGAGAATAAAAACAAGCAAAAAGTTCTTCGTTTGGACGATATTGTTAACTACTTCAAGCTACATTTGTCTCAAATCGAAAAAATAGGATCAAAAATTTTAATATTCTTTGTTCAAATCGTAATTGCAACGTGAAATTGCACGGTGTTGCACGGTTATCTTGTTTCATCCTTTCTAACGAAATTTTCACACATTTTTTATGCCTGTTTTGAAACCTATTTGCTGGGTGAATTACAAATTACCATCACCATGCACCCATTCCTAAAAGAATGATTTACGTGATATGTAAACCAGTTTTATTGTTACATTTGTAGGTCTAAAATAACCAGAAGTTCATACAGTTTGTACACTAACCAAGGGGTGAGTCGCTTAGAACAGTGTGCCAGGCACGCCGTAGAAAAAATCGTAAATCCATACGCAACATGTGTGCTACTCTGTGGCACACTTTTGACGTTTGTATTTTTCGAAGATGTAATTTGGCAGCCCTGGAAAATTGACGTTATATGCTGTTGTGGTGTTGTTTTGATTTGTCTGTTTCGTCACGATACAGAAATAAGTTTAAGAAAAAATGATTAGAGTGAACTTTCGAGCTATTTGTATATTTAGGCAAAATCTTGAGTGTAACAATGGATGAGTGATGCCATGCGCCTACGGTTAAATTAATAAGTCGTGACATGATATCATTTAGCAGCTATAATTTAAGGCACATTTTCTCCAGCACAGCAAATTGGAGGTGGAATATGGACTCAGCTATCCATTTAGATGATCCAAGATATTAAAGAGGACATGCGAATCATGACTGAGAGCCTTTGTGAAGAACTTGCAGCTGGTGGAACTCCAAAGAGCAAAGATCGAAGAACGGATACTGGCACATTTAAGGCAAGGAAACGACGTCAAACATTTTCATTAACATTAAATTGAATTAGTCACTCTCATGCCGCAGTGTAGTTCGTAAGCCTCAGTAATGCCGAAGGAGCAACATTGTTAGAGATTACTACTAGTACCGCACACGACTCAGATATCATATCTTGTGGTCTATAGAGTAGTCCAGAGAATTATATGCCAAATAGTCGAAGAAGGTTATGATGGAATGTATGAAATACACATCCCAACAAACATCGGTGTTGAATTAGAGCTTGTTCAGACAAATTTGGAGAAGCTATTCAGCTATTCTAGAAGAAACAGCTGAATAGCTTCTCCAAATTTGCTTGAACAAGCTCTAATTCAACACCTATGTTTGTTGGGATTGCAATTAATGTTTATAATAAAGAACTTAATATAATTACAAATGAATCGAATAGTTATTCATTATTACAAGGGAATCTCGAATAAAAGATACGGTTTGAAACATTTTGTTATAACGCCGGATGAATCTGCTATCAAAAGGTGGAGTTGCGTCTTATTCATTGTTTTCGCAGGCGTACCCCAAGTAACAATTTTGGTTTTATAAGGGTTCTGAAGAGCATGAATTAGACTTCAAGAATGCTATAAAACCATGATAAAACCAGCAATGTTCCTTGGGACGTGAGGTGTTGAGAAATAGGATAAAAACAATAATAAATATATTATAGTTCTCGCAGTTGCTTCCAAAGCATAGCTTCTTGAGCTTTCATTCTTTATCACTGAAATTCGCGGTCTCAACACAGGAGTATCAAAAACGTGGTTTCCACAACAAAAACCTAGACCGTGACTCAAATCAGAAAAAAATTACATAACTAAACAAAACAATCATCTGGTTGCCAGGCGTAGCAAAAACATAACGTTTGAACTGTCAAATTACCGTGGCACACATAGGCACCTATTGGCGCTCATTGTAACGCTTAGAGGCACACTAAAAAAAAAATGGGCACAAGGGATATTGTGCTAAGCGACTCACACTTGGATAAAACTCCTCTAACTTAAAGAGTGCTTAATTTGTATGTGTTACCTTTTGTTCAAGCAAAAATTACTACGAAATTAAATGTTGGCTCTGAATCTACCCATTCGGATTAGTATTCCATAGGTGCACTTAAGAAGAAACAAATGTTTAAATGAATAACAGAAATATATTTTTTGCATAAACATTAGCATCAATAAAGTATGGAGGAATCCAAGTAAAGCTAGAGTAAGATTTAACATCGTAGTATTTAAAACTGATATTGATAATAACTTTCTGGCTATTTTTCAAAATGTATGGAATTGAACGGTATCGTCACTATTGCCGATTTTTTGCTCTTTTTAGCACCAATTACTTTGCTTAAACAGTGCAAAAAATCATTATTTCAAGAGCACCATCTACGAAGTTTAACCAACAATCAATATGCAACTAGCAATTTGAAATTGGTTCACTGTTGTAGGACCCTCTGGGCCGAAGTACACCTTGAAGCCAGCACCTTGCTGTAAATATTTGCGCCTTTGTTTTGATTTGCTGTGTTATTTTGACAAAATATTTGAGAGTGTGTTCGTGTGAGTTCATTATCATAGAAAAATTTCCCAGATAATGATTGGATTGACTTCCCGCATAACGAAAAACAATTTGCTATCGAAACTGTGTCGAAACTGTATTTCGAATATAAGATATATTATCACAATTTATGTTATTGTTATCGAATAGTTTAATCTCATTTTCACCATACGACCTCTACATTAACACATATTGTTATTGTTTGCCATATTGTAATTGAAAGGTTTATTATTGTCTGCACTCGGTCTGGATTATATACTAACTTTTTGACATAGAGTACAGCTAAAATTTTGTTCGTGAAAATTGCCATTTTTTTATGGTAACCTAACTTAACCGCCTATTCAGCATAAGGAGTGTATCGAAAAGTAGGTATAAACTTCCAAATAATAAAATAGGCATGAAAACATGGTTAAAATTAACATACTATTTCAGTTTATTATAGCTTAACATGTTTACAAAAGATCCAAACGGAAAAACTAGTCATCATGTTCATTTCTTGTAGAATGCCCGTACCTTTGATTTGACACCTGCCATCAAATTCTGCACAGTGACCTTTGTGCACTTCCTGGATGCCGCTGCCCAATTTTTCTTAAAATCGGTCATGTTTTGGGACACTGTACCATCCTTCTTAAATATACGCTTGACTATTGCCCAATAGCGTTCGATCGGTCGCAACTGGGGACAGTTTGGTGGGTTGATGTCTTTTTCTACGAACTTGATGTTATTCTCCGTCAGCCACTGTAGAGTGGATTTGGCGTAATGTGCCGATGCCAAATCTGGCCAGAAGAGAGGAGGGACTGGTGCTTTCTATACAATGGTAGCAACCTGTTCTTCAAACATTCCTTTTGATAAATCTCAGCATTTATAGTTCCTTTTGTATAGAAAATTGAAGAACGCAAGCCACATGTGCAAATAGCTTGCCAAATGAGCACCTTCTGACCGAATTTCTCCATCGCAACAGTCGTATCTGCGGTTGGCACACGTTCCCCAACAGATTTAGTATAAAACTGCGGCCCCGGTAGCGTTCTTGAATCTTCTTTAACGTATGTTTCGTCATCCATCAAAATGCACTGGTCGACATTGTCCAAAAATGCAGCTGTACAGCTTTCGAGCCCTGGTTTTGGCACGAGACTTTTGTTCAGGGTTTGTTTGGGCACTTTCTGCTTTTTGTACGTCTTCAAGTCATTCCTGCGCTTGATTCGTTGAATCATTCCGATGCTGGTCCTGAACTTCTTGGCTAGATCTCGGTAGAGGCAGATTTGTTCCGTTGAATATAATCCACAACTTTTTGGTCCAAATCGGGGTTGCTGGAGCCGGGTTTCCGGCCACTTCTTGGTAAATCCTTGAGGGAGCACTCCTTACCAAACTTTTCGATGATGCGTTTTACACTTGCCGGGTGAACATTTACTCTTTGCGCAATCTGGTTGTAAGTAACACCCTTTTCGGTGCACCAAGTGTGCAGAATTTTCTTTTTAGTCTCAAATTCAATTCGCGACATTTTGAATACACCTTTATCAACGGAAATGAATGAACCGAATAATCATTTTTGACATGTAAACAAAGCAAATGGCGCTTACACGCTAAAAATATATACAGTAGTTTATGCGTAATAACGCATCGAATGTTTATAACTACTTTTCGATACACTCCTTATTGTTATTTGGCCTTTTACCATCTGATATATTGTTGAAACTATAGTGGAGATTGTTAGTTTATAGTTGTCAACTATAAGTGTAAATGACGTAACAATAATGGTTGCGATCCTCAACAATAAGTTAAATAGTTCAAGAATGGTTTGTGATTATGCGGGTTATTTTAAGAGGACAATCGGTAGCTTCGCCAGATATTTCTCTGTAAAAGTTAGTTTTTCATGGAAAATCCTATGTGAAATTAAAACCACGAGCGCTAAAAAATAGTTTCACTGATCGAGTTTATATTCTGTACAGTTATTATAGGACCCAAGGACCCATTATAGGCTCCCAAAACTCAAGGGGAATGCGAAATTTTTTTTTCTTCCATGTGTCCGTGACCCAATGAGGTCTTACAGGTGGAGAAGAAGTGGTTAAATTGTATTAGTGTAATGCAAAATACTGTCATTGTGTTCGTGAGATGATGCACAGCCTGTTTTTTTGTAAACATGCGTGACGTAGATCTCCAAAAACCACAATTTACAACAGCAGCAAATCACAAGATGGAATGTTTATTTTCGGTGATTGTTATAGTTTTTAAAAGGTTTCGGCTGAAAAATGCCTCTTTGTGCACTAAAAGGATGCGGAAAAAACTTAACTTGCTTTGTTATCATTCGCTTTTTTTTGGATTTCTACGTCACTACCCGAAATCATGGATTGTTTACACATTTTTCGTTACTAATACCGACAAACACCCTGCTCTTTGCCACCTGTGTAGACCTTATTGTATGTGACCCAGGCTAGTGTACACTCAAACAAACTACCTTAACGTGATCATCAATTGAACCATAGAAAATTAGATCAACTACACGAAAAATAATCTACACATTCAACATCCGCTGCATAACAACATTTGAATAAAAGTGTTTATTCAACAGTTTTCATTTGTTTTTATTAGACATCAACATTATTCAACAATTGTTATAACCATTGTAAAACTTCAACTCAACTCTTGCAGCACTCCACAAATGAAACAGTCGTACAAGTTATGTATTAACGATTGTAGAGCTATAACTTATCTCTTGAACAAAAACAATCTCTTCGTATAGTGTAATGGAATTAACTTTTAGAGAGCATAATTAATTAACGATAAAATGTACTATAGCCACTGCTGTTCATGAGACATTTTGTTTAGCTTAACAATGGTTTAACAATGGTTGACAAAAGAGTTTGTTCCAGGACTTTAAATGACGATGTTTAAGACCCCAAAATGTATTGAGTGAACTTTGAAAGGACGTTTTTTGCTTTTATTATTTATTCTCAGAATCGTAGTACAGGTTATCATTTTGGGACTTATTTCTCCATATTTTTGAAAGAACTTTTGGAAATACAGTACCCAAATTTCACTTTGCTCGATCTTAGTCTGAACTCAAGATCCTGGATTGAAGGCTGCCTTACTCTCCATCTTCTCCATCCTTGGTTATGCATTTGAAACAATCAAAAGACGTCTATAAATCTTCAGTCTCTAATTTGCATGACATTGTTTACTCGACATCACTCGAAAGAGGTTTTGGAGTGGTACAGGTCTAAGGAGGCCAATTTCGTGCCGAAGCATCTCAACCCCCTAAACGCACCGGAACTGCGGCCAATTGATAAGTACTGGGCCATCATGAAGCAGGCACTCCGGAAGCATCGGAGGAAGATATGAAGCAAAAATGGATTGCCGCGCAAAAAAAAGTTTGTCCAAATGTTGTACAGGACCTTATGAGTTGTTGCAGAGAAGAAGGTTCGTGCATTTGGATATGGAATTGAAATTGAACAAAACAAACATGGGAAAATATTTATAACATGAATCCTAGAGAGATTGGCTGTTTAGTGGAATACCTATAACACAGAGAACAGACATTCAAACTAGAATATATTTCTCATAAAAACTTGTCTACACAGAGAAACCAAACTATCCAAAATTAAGTCATTTTCACTCATCTTGACAGCTAAGTAAAACCAGTCAAAATTGAGTTATTTGGAAAGTATCCAATTTTGAGTATTTCGAAGAGACTCAATGCCGAGTGAAATTAACTGTTTAATTAGAGGTGAATCAACTGTAAAAAATAATCCAAAATTGAGTTTTCTTTTTTGAAAATATTACTCGAAAATGTGCTTTAGTAAACTTTCTTTCACTAAATTCAATAAAGAAAATATAAATTCGAATAAAACAAAATGTATTTAAAAAAATCTCGAGTACATTAGAAAACTCTTTGTATGTTATTTACACTTGGGACATTTCGGCGATATGGTGGTTTTTTGTTGCTTGTGGTAATTTTGTGTTCCGAGCGAATGTGTTGCTTCAACACCTTGAAGTTGCCGTTGATGGTTTCTTCACACTCATCAATGCAGCAATGTCTAAAATTTCAAATCGACCAGAATAAAAATATGCACTCTAATAAGAGAAATAATTACACTTACCAGTTAATTTTTTGTAGTTTTCCGAGTCCATAAATTTCTCTAATTGCTCCATACCACGTATAGGCACCTCGGACGAGTTAAATCTTAAACTGGATACTAGGATTTAAACCTAGGCACTAGAAACGGAATGCCAAAACCAAATTCTCTTTCACCATTGTTGATAAAATGGTGATCAAAAATTTTCAGCCAAAACAAAGAGACAGCCCAACACTCCGATTTGGATAGTTACTTGAAAACTTACTTCTCTTAAAATACCTTGCTGTGGGTAAAATCGACTTTTTCAATTATACTTGAGGGTTGAGTAAAAACTACCAACCAGTAAGAACAAAATTATATCCAAAATAGTAGTCTTATCAGAGTACTTAGTTTTGAGTACTATCACACTTGATTTTGGATAGTTTGGTTTCTCCGTGTAAGGGCACCTCCAATCCTGATGGGAAACTGGTATAGATCTAAAAAATTAGATCTGAAGGGATCTAAATTCTTGCACCGCGGTGTTCTATATTGAGTTTTATACCACAATCTGATTTAAATTTTTACATCTTTCAAAAAAACTGATCCAAATGATGCATGTTTTGGATCACTTTTTTGCCTTGATCTATTTTTTTATCATGATGCTGGCTACAATGCTTGAGCAATAACACTTTGCCCGTCTGCCATCTGTCAAGCAAAAAAAAACTGAACGTGCTTTTATTTCTTCAGTGCTTTAGCCTCAAATTCATTGGAACCGGAATATTTTACCATGGTTATTTATAATATTTTTACCACAAGATGGAAAACGTGACCGGATACGTTAAACATTTTAGTCATAAGCTGGCCATTTATAAAATCTACGAAATTCAAATGGAAACTTTCCGGGCTTCCGGAAGCTCTTCCCAGGTGATGTTGAAACGTATTAGCGTCGCATACGACGTGCGGGTCAGGGAAAAAATGGTCGCTGTTTGCTTTGCGATTGGTGATATTCCTGCCGAAAAGGATGCGTATTCATATTTATCACCTAATAGCGGCTATCCAAAAGGTTATGAACGAACTTGTCAATGATTGATAGAATAAATAATTCTGTTTTTTTAACTAGCTAGAAATGAAATTCAACATAAACTGACTGCCCAACTATGGACAACGTAATTATCGTGGAACTCAGGAAACTTCTAGAGATGGCCAAATTCTACCCCAATCGGACGCACCTCCTGAAACCGGAGAATTTGGAAGTAAAAAGAAACTCTTAATCCAATTCATCATCAAACTAGTCGATAAATTCCTATCACTGTAAACGGTTCACTGCAAGTTATAATAATATTGCATATGCTAACTTTGAATTTGAATGGAACCCAGGAAACGGTAACCTGTCGGTCAATTTTGTTGCATTGTTGCAGACATTAATCCAACCATCAAAAGCTACCAGATTTCGAGTCGTACGTCGAAAACTGAAATTCAACATCATTCTTCGCCTAGTCGGAGTTTTTATGAGTAACGTGAGCCAAAATCTCGACAAATTTTTCAAAACGACGTTTTCGATTTTATAAACAAAGATTCAAGGGTTCATTACTCTAAATTCTTAGCATCCTCGAGGAAACTAGCACCACCATCATGTTAGAGAAATATTATTCTTTGTAATGATGGTCATAGTTTGCGTAAAAGTGCTAAGCGGTTTAAGAAATTTATATTTGCATTTTTGTTTACCTCTTTGTGTTCTAAATCAGATGCGTCGTTTAGAATAAGTTGTCGAATAATTATTATTATCAGTCACTGCCACCAAGAGGCAAACAGTTTTGAATAATGTTACATTTGTAGCTCAATACACACACTGGAGGAGCTTCTACTTACAACTTACTCAAAGCGGACGGATTTTAACGAATATGCAGCTTATCTTCGCTTAACATAACGTCAAGGATTGCACGGACGTGTTTGAGTAGATTCCGCAGGTTTATACAAACATGAGTGCGCGTTTGCCTTACCAGGTTCTCAAGCTATCGTCAAATCATCCGTCGTCTCTTGATGGTTATGTACCATTAACTGTTTGATTACATAATGTGCAGTCTCCTAAATGAACTGTTTCCGATCTACAGAATTCATGGAAGCGTTCTTGAATTAGAAGGAATTGTAATCATGCCTACAGACACAGACAGAAAACAAAAGCGCGATGGAGATGGCTAAAATTCGGTTTTAGTCAAATTTTACATCACTCAAATTTACGTAAAATACCATCAATCAAAATTCCCAAAGACCAAGCGGAACAGCCATCCCGTGGCCTACAAGGAAAGCTGCTTTTAATTATTGTGTCACAAGAAGTATTCATCAAATTTATCCGCATAGGTATTTTTTGCATCAAGGACTTCGATCAACACACACCTACTTAAGAATCCTCACATAGATCATTGCACCGAATGTATTAACCTCACTTTTTTGACAGTTCAGGGAGCTTGTTTACAAGGTGTTAGAATTTGAACCACTCAAACAAAAACTTTCATAAGCTTTTTCCGGACTCTGTACGATAAGATTCGGGAAATGACGTTAAAATAAGCACTGCCCGAGCAAAGTTTTATACCAAATTGATAACAAGTTCTAATATCATATTATCAGTGTTTGATCACTAAATATGTTATCATTTAGGCTGAATAAACAGAGCAACATAACAAGAGTGATAACAAATTAATGTTCGTTGGATATCACATTATTAACCTCGTTTTATTATCATCGAGTTCATTTTGATAACAAATTTTGTAATATAAACAAATTTCTTGAGATATTTTCAAATTATGTTATCATCATGATATCAAATTCATACACTAAGAACTGAAAGTTGTACTTCTGGTAAGAAGCTCAATTTCATATACATCACATGCTGGTAATATTCAGCATTCGTCAGCATGCTGGTAGAATTCAGTTACGTCCGTCGAAAATCGTTCTTAAAAATTGATAACAGATGATAACAAAATTTGTCGATGTTGATGACTAAATTTGTTATGCGATAACAGACGAGATCAAAATGACATCTGAGATAACAAAACTTGTTACTTATTTGATATCAGTTTGTTATTTTACTTTGCTAGGGTGGTGTCTGTTTTCTTGCCGTTTTACTTCAACCGTAATACATTTGGAGCACAAAATCCCAAACTGATCTTACCAAAAATATTCTAAGTCCAAGTAAACAAGCTCCCTGAACTGTCAAAACTGCATTGACGACGCCTTCGTGCAATGATCTATTGTCACATCCATGTTGGAGAAAGCCGACTTACGTCCAACGGATGTTGTACTGGAAATTGGTACAGGTACCGCACTGTGGGACGAAACGCCAAAAACATGATCTTTTTACAATAACTCGTAAAAACGTTGTCTTAACATTTTGGTGTCTTCAGATGAAAATTTTCAAAAAATATAACGCATTTAAAGGTGACAAATCTTAGTTCGCAGCTTCACCACAGGCGCCGCTGCAAACTTGATTTTTTTTAAATGATGAGATAGAGAGTTAGTGTCTTCGGCAAAGTTGTAGATAATTTTAATACAAACAACTTTGCTCAAAACACTAACCTTCTATCTGGTCACTGTGCCGAGGTACGTGTTTTTTGAAATGGCGGGCCTTGGAAACTAGTTTTTTGTGATTATTTAATAAATGTGCAGTTTTAGGTCAAAATAATGTTCTACAAAGTTGTAGAAATAATCAAAATATAAATTTTCTCTTTACTCACCTTACGTCTAAAACCTTTATGGGAGAAGTTATAGTAGTTTTATTGTGAAAAATGTAGGTTTTTCATAGCCCTTTAGCTGGCGGGGATGCAAGTGGATGCACATGAAACCTCATAGGGTTCAAAATATAGGATGTGTTATAGCATATTATGTTGGTTTCATGTGTATCCATGATTATCCCCAAGAGTTAACCTGTGTTCTATGTAGTAACGAATATACCATTAAAACTATCATAAATGCTAATATTACCAATTGAGAACCCTATTATCGTGTAAAAACTTGTATCTTTTGTATATTTTTATAATTTTATGCATAACTGTTGCTATTGAGTTGTGCACATACCATGGCTCACGCGCTCGTATGACAATACTCTTAAAAATTCAATATATTTCACACACACACACACACACACACACACACACACACACACACACACACACACACACACACACACACACACACACACACACACACACACACACACATAAATGGGGCAGTGAGATTAAAAAAATAATTTCTTTAAACCCTAACATGATGTAAAGGTTCCGTGAGGGTGCAAGGAGTTTTGAGAAAATTACGTTTGAATCTAACTTTCCTTCCTTGTTTACAAAATCAGATTCGTCGTTTTGGGTTGTCGAGATTATCACAGGAAAATATTGTAACAATTTCATTCGCAGAAGAACAAGATATTGCACCTTTGCGCCGATTTTTTTTCTCTCTAATTTCAGCGCCACTTTGGTTTTTTTTAAATCCTATTATTGTCTACTACGTACACAAAATGCAATACAATTTTCAATGTGTTTAGATTACTTAAAACAAATTTGAAATTGCAGTGTTATGCTCATTCATTATGATAAATTTAGACTCATATAACCCCATGTAACCCGCTTCACTAGCATAACATACTAAATAAAAATCGGCGTGGTTTTGGTGGAATTATGGGTGCTCAGTATGCCCTTAATACTCATATAAAAACATCATCTAATAAAAAATCTATCGAGTAGAAAAAATATGTTATCCGCTTCCAAACTTAATCCGAATTTGTTTTTCTGTGTTTGTCTAGGATTTAGCGAACATTTTGAGTCGAGGAGATGTTGCGTTCATTGGAGTTTAGTAGGAGAATGTGGAAATCCACGAAGTATTGATCGTAAAGGACGTTTTGAACTCTGCAATATTAAATATAGTAATCTGGAGCAAATGCATGAGGACACATTGACCAGACGCCCGAAAACCTCTGGCTTGTATACAGTTGTTGATGCTGTCAAATGAGCGGCCGATCATTTGTCCGCCATATTAGATGTTCCTTACAAACCTTTCACCGATATAATGTATGTTCACATCAAAAATGTCCTTGGAAAATTAAAACATAAGAGATAAGGAAAGTACAGTTGATGTC
>JASCZW010020565.1:0-12059 GCA_034211315.2 Aedes japonicus
AGAACATCCAAGTGGATTAATTTCTTCAAAAGCTTGTCTGAATTTATGTAGCTGGATATTGTTGTTCAATTCATCATTTAATTAAACGAAACCAAGTTATTGAGAGAAATAGAAGGATTGCTAAATTCGATTTAATTGCACTATCGCTTCCTTATCCTTGATATCATTCACTATATGCAGATATGCAGGCACTGAATCTTTAGTTTATTGAGGAAACAATCGGATTGTCAAGGGTGCTACAAATAAAATTTGATCGAGGAGATCGTAGCAAGCTGCGATTTGGAATTGACGTGTTATTCTTTTGCTCCGGCGATTTCGCTAAAACAAACGTTTTGTTTAGAATTCGATACTAAATATTCTAATCAAACATTGTGCAGAATAGATACAAATAATAATGTCTCGCCCTTGTTGGAGTTTCGAGAGAGAAAGAGGCAGAAGGTAAGAGAGAGAGAGAGGGATAACGGAAAAAAGAGTGAGGTTTTGGTTGAGAATCAGGGATGCCAGATATACAGACATGTCTGTATTTATACAGTGTTGATGACTGCCGAAAAAATCAGTGAAAATTATTTATTCTTATCCGTGCTTGAAACAACCGTATCGATGATTGTATTGGTAAAGGCATCATACGCAGGAACTCAGAGAGTGAACAAGATTATACGTTTTGTAGATTACTTCATTCCACTACGCAAGTCGAATGGACAACAGCTCTGCCTACTTGTGATTCACTCTTCGTTGATTGAGTGGCTATGGAAATACGACCCAGAAGGATCGCCAGATGATAATGTTCGGAGACGAGAGATGATAGCATTAATTTGAACAGAATCTTTCATTGTCTTTTGGTTCGAATGACAGTGTTGGAAGTTTTGTTAAGTAAGTACCGTCTGGGAAAAATCGACCTACTCGATTGATTTTTTTAATTTTTCTGTCACAGGTAGCCGATAAGTTGTGACAATTTTTCAGGACTATTGACACAATATGTTATGAACACCTTATGAATTTTATATCACATAACATGTGAGACAAACCGTTGTCGAGATTTCAGTTTAAATGGGTATAGTGGTTAATTATAGAAGTCGAGCAACTCGACTCGACACTTGTCACTGTCGAGTCGAGTAAAATTGCACATTACAGAAACCGACTGAAACTGATCGAGTCGATAACGGAGGTCAACTGTTAACTATAATGTTGAAACTTTTCCAAATGTCTTTGAAATATGACATCATGTAGTAATTCAGGACTTTCATCAATTTAGCTGTCATTTTTGAGAGCTGAAGAACAGGTATTGACATTTTTCACTCTTGGTTTGTGAATTTCTCTAATGTTTTTGTTATTCAGAAAAACTCATTGGGGCGCTGTGCCAATGTTGCAATTTGAAATACCTTGCGGGGAAGTTATTACTTAATATATGGACAAGTGTCAATATATATATTTTAAAAATGATACAGAAGAGGGGTTATTATCAAGTCATCACGAATTTATACGTGATGATACTGAATCTATTGACAGTACAAGTTACATAATTCATTAAATATTTAACATTAAAGGTTGCTGTATAGATGTGCGTTGATCGGTCTCACTTTAATGATTTTATCTCAAAGTTCTCTGACCTTCTGGTAAAGCATTCAATCTTTTTCCTAATCTTCTGGTATCCTGAGTAGGGACTTTTTCAGAATAGAGGATTTTTTTTTTAATTTTTGGAGGATTCTTTGAACTTTGGAAGAATTCTCAAAACTTTTTTGATATTGATGTTGCTAAGCTTCTTGTTTTATAATATTTCTCTGCTAAACTTCAGCGAAGTTTTCTTGACGATCAAATCTCTCAAAGGAGGTGAGATGGAAACCAAGGAATTGTGATTCCTACATGAGGTTGTGTTCTAGCTCAAAGAACGATGGGAACGGTTGGGGAGATGGTGTTCACCATATTTTTATATGGTGCCATGTGCAATGAATATCATTATGGTCATATTAATGATTTTAGTATTGACTGCTTCTTCTGTTTGCCAGTGATTTTCCCGTGAATTTAAGGGAACCTCTTTTCTGATCTTCAACAAAGCTCTTTGCTGTCAAAATTCTGGGATGTTTTCTTCTGAACTTTAATCAAGTTTCCTCATGAACGTCTAGACAGTCACTCCTGATTTTCTGGTAAATATACATCTAACAACCCAACCTCACCTTCCAGGAACAGTTCATATTTTTTTTTGCTGAACTTAGTTACTGTCTAAACTTCTAACGAGCCCCATCCTTAACTGCAAGGAAAACCTCTTCAAAACTCTGGGAAAGTTCTCTCCAGAATTTCTTGAAAAATATTCTTAAATTTCTTGGAAGTTTGTTCCTACACGGTGTTCAATAAGTTCGGATACACTTTCAAAATTTGTTAAAAAAATGAAAACATGTTTTTTTATTTTTTGGATTTGTGTTATTGAAAGCTATGTTTACAAGGAACGTTTACAACATTTCTCTTGGAATGACCCCCCCTTTGTACTCCTTAACGAGCTTCAAACGTTTCTCGAACGCGTCGCAGGCGGCACGCACGGACTGCATGGGCATTTCGTCCCAGATTTTGAGAATTACCGTCTTGAAATGATCCAAAGTGCTGACCTTGTATTCGTTCAGCTTCGCCATCATATAGGACCAAACAAAAAGGTCGAGAGGATTCAAGTCCGGGGAGCTGGGAGGCCACAAAGTTTTGTCAGAAAGTCGGTTAAATTGTCCCGACACCAGGCTTGAACCACATTTGCCGTATGGGCTGGTGCACCGTCCTGCTGGAACACGTGGTGCTCATCGCCGTAGAGGCTTCGGAGACTGGGGGCAACAACCTTTTCCAAAACCTCCAGTTTTGTAGTACGCCGCGTTGATTTTGACGTTTTTTCAATAAACACCAAGGGTAGCTTACCACGTTTGCATACTGCCCCCAAACCATCACCGACGCGGCACTTTGGAACCGAGGGATGTTTATATTGGATTCAGGAATGCTGTCCCTCGATGGCGCCCACACCCGGTCATTTTGCACATTGTGCGGCTGCTGCAGCACGAACGGTTTCTCGTCCGAAAAAACAAACTCTGACCAGCGTGCCGAGAGAGGATCCTCTTAGCTCGATCCAACCGCTTTTTGCTGGTAGCCTCCGAAACGCCATGGACCTTACGTTTTTTGTAAGGCCTGAAACCAAGGTCCTTGGTGAGTATGGTGTGAGCGGTTCCAATGGAAACGTTGAGATCTGCAGCCGTTTTCCGGATTGAGCGGTTCTTTTTGCGCCGAATTCGCTCCCTCACGATCTTGATGACTCGTGGCGTCCTCGCTGAACGCGGCCGACCGGATCTCGCACGGTCATTGGTCGAGGACGTCTCCCGGTATCGCCTGATGGTCGTGTAGACAAAGTTCCGCTTGACCCCATGCGATTTCAGCAGCCGGAATATATCGCCGGGTCGCTCACCGTTCAAAAAACGCTTAATTACGAAGTCCCGATACTCTTTCATCGCGCGTAACAAACGAACAACAACTAACAGAATGTCAACACCGCGCACATTCGGTAGCGTATGAATGAAGCTAAAGCTGACACCAATACCAATGCAGAATATGTACATGGCGCATACCTACGCAATGATGAAAACTTGTATTCGAACTTATTGAACACCGTGTAAATTTCTGAAAAGTTTTTTATCAAAACTTTGGGAAAGTCTGCTGTAGAATTTCTAGGAGAATTTCCTTAAATTTGTTGAAAGTTTCTTCCTGAATTTCTAAGAAGTACTTTTTTTGATCTTTTGGGAAGTTTTCTCCTGACCTTATGTGAAGTTTGTTCTTGAAATTCTGAGAAAATCTTGCTCAAACTACAATTCTTCTACTATTCTTCTTGAAAGTTTCTTTCTTTTCTTTGAAGAGGTTTCTTCATGAACTTTGAGAGATCCTCATTCTGAAATTCTGAAATTCAGAAATGTTCTCTTTTGAACTTTGGGAAAGCTCTCTAACATTTCTGAAAAATTACATTGGGAAGTTTACTTTGGAACTTCTGATAAGCCTTTCCCTGAACTTCAGAGAAGTTCTCTCTTGAATTTCCAGGACGTTCTGAGCTTTGTGGAAATTTGTTTCTGAATTTGTGAGAAATATTAGATAACGCCCTGGTTAGTTTCTTCCTGAATTTCGGGAACGTTTTTTTTCCTGACGTCCGAGAAAACTCCAAAACTTCGGGAATGTTCCAAACTTCCAAGAAGTCGTCTCCCCTAAACTTCTTAATGAAGCTCTAAGAAGTCCTCTCCTGATTTTCTGGGAAGTTCTGTTCTTAACTTCTGAAAAAACCCAAGGTTCTGAGATTAATTTAAAAAGCTCATCACATTTACTACTGTTCTGAGTTTCCGTCTGGGTTTGCGAAATAATGTTAGGATCACAAACGAGAAAATGAAATTTTCTTTTTGTTATTCCGACTCAAGGTTCATTGGTGGTCCTAATGAATTGAGCTCTTGGTTCCTACAACTCTCTGTTGAGCATTAGTTGTACTGGCTCCATGCCACAAAGCCTCTTACGATATCTACATTAAATTTAATTAGTTCAATGAGCTATTCAAACTGACGGTAATTTGTTTTGTTTTTAATAATATTAGACATTTTTTGCTAGAAGTAAATTGTTTTTCTGTTAATTCACCTGCAAAAAAACTGGTTTGGTGTATTTCTTATCTTACTAAACGAATTACCACGAATAGATAAAAATTGCAGATCAAAACAAACTCTTAAACGACAAAATGTGACTCACTAGTTTCTGAGCAATCGATTGAATCGACCAACTCGACAAAATTTCGTCGATCTCGACATCTGTAATAGCAAAATCGCTCTGTCGAGCAAAGTGACGGTCGTATCGATTTCTATAATTGGCCCCATAATATCCATATCGTCGATTATCGTTCGTTGAACAAACATTAGCTTGTTTTCTATTCAACAAGAATGCATAAATTTTTGGTTTCTGACCTATGAAAAATCTTTTGTACCGGACAGGGAAGCCACTGCATCCGTACCATTACAAACTAATTAACCTGTGCCATTATCGGTATCTCCCAAAAACAGAAAATACTAGCCTTAAGAAATACATGTCACCTTCTATTAACATTTGGCGTTAAGTTGCTACATATTTCCTGTTTTCCCCACTGTATTTACTGGCTACACTGTGCTTTTCGGCTTCCGATCCGTTTCTGCTCTGAACGCGGTACCACACAATCACCAAGTGATTCGATCGGAAGCTTCGAGCACTAGCACACAATCGAATCAGGAAACGAAAATGAATCACCAACAGAAGTCAACGAACGAATCTATAAATTGTACAAGCGAGCAGTGATGAACACGCATACAATTGGCAGGCGACGATGTTCATGCTATGTTCACTCCCCCCTTTAATTACGTAACACTCATGACCCCCCCCCCCCCCCCCTATTATTCAAATGATAATAAATCATCACAAAAACTGTTATTTTTGTTGTTTTTATGTATAATTCTCATTTGGGTTACATGAAATTAGTAAAGATTGCAAACATCATTCAATTAATTTTATTTCAGTATCTCAAAACTTATATGAAGATTACGAAAAACATTGCACTCATTGTACTGCATTTATTCAGGTTAATGAATGTTCTTAAAACTGTTAAAAGTATTAGTTCAACAAGTTTATTCAAATGTCTTTAAATAATTTAAAGTATCACAAAAAAAGTGTTATTCATATCACTTAAATCCACAGTATATTGTGCAATGCATAATATTAACCTTTTGCCGTTACTATGATCTGATTATTGTTAATTATATTTTTTATATGGGTACTAATCATAGTTTTCCTTTTGATCCGGGCAGGGCATGAAACATAGGACAACAGACACAGCAACAAGTTCATTTGATGTAGGCTACACGCAGAGGAATATTGGGTGATTGGACGCAATGATTAGAATCAACATTTCTTGTGTATTAAATCAAACCACACATTGTTTTAGTCTAATGCAATCATATATTTGAAACCTTAAAATTTCGTATCGAATCCAATATTGTTAGTCAATTAATATTTCTAACAGAAATCATTATTGATTCAACAAAATAATTTGGTAAAATCAACAATCAACAAAAAATTCAACAAAATTTCTTATTATTTCAATGGTTCTAATAAAAAAAAAACTTTTTTTTTTTCAATTCAATCGGTTTGGTCGAATCAATGCATTGCATTGTTAACAAAAAAAATGTTTACTCACCAATGAGTACTTTTTGTTTTCAATAGAAACCTCCTTTGCAGCGCTTTTAGAAACAAATTAAAATTGTTGTTGGTTCAAAAATTAAATCGGTGTTGTTTGAATAAATAAATATTATTGGTAAGCCGTGAGTCAACAATAAAATTTGATAAATCTATACAGAACGATTTATGAAAAATTGCGCCAATTGGTGATGCAAATCGTCATAAGATACCTTTAAATTAGTAAATCACATTTTGATAGTACACTGAAAATTAATTTTCAGTGTACGTCTCCATTTATCAAAGCTTTAGAACCAAAATCCCGACCAAAATCAAAAGATAGACTCAATCCATTTTTCTTAAAATTGCAGGTGCACCACTTGGCCATAAATGTGTTTCTATTATGGCCACTCCCATAAAAACACATGCGATTGGCCATGAAAGGAACCAAAATTTAAAACTATGGTGAAAATTGGTGCAGTGAACCAGTTATGGCAAACGTCATTAATAATAGAAAAACAAAGTTTTGGCTCAGTTTCGAAAGTTTTTCTTCAAAATATGGATTGAAACCTTTTATTTAACGTATTTCCCAGAATTTTTAAACGTAGTTCTCAACTAGTAAAAATTAACCCTCTTCTACTTGATGTAGAAGGAGATGTTCGCTCATCAGCATGAGTCAGTAAGAGTGGACAGTAATGTTTGCTAGAATGAAAGATATGAAGAGAAAGTGTTGAAAGTCCCGTCAGTTTACGGTAGGTAGGAAATAGAATAGAAGTATTGAAAATTGAGCGAAAGGGCATGGGTAAAGTAGTACTCGAACTAAGGACATTACTATTGCCTAACATCCCACTGCGGGGTGGGTCAAGGAATGGATGAATCCGCCACCTCAACAGGCTTTTCTACTTACTACTTGCTACTTTGCTTGACATACAGGAAATTTAATTGATGCAAATTGGTTATTCACTTTTAATTTTTTTTTCAAATTGGTTATTTTGTTACGTAACGATTTTAAAAACCCCCTCCCCCATAAGTCACAATAAGTAACGGTTGCTCAACCCCCTCCCTCCCCTTCATGCGTAACGTAATTTGTGCACAAAGCCTTTGAGAGGTGAAGCAGAACTTCTCATTGTGTGCGTCTATTGAATCAAAGAAGAGCGTGCAAAGAATGATATATGATACGATTGGAACCATCCTTGTATTTATACAGACATTTGATCATGCATACATACCTTATACAGATTACAGACGGTTACGGACAGTTACAGATTGATATCCTTCAAGAAAATGAAAATGATTCTCAAGAGATTTTTATTTTTCATTAAAAGTTGTCTTGTTATCTGTGTTGACCTAAAGCATTCAATATTTATAAAAACCCCACCAGAAGGAAACAACAAAATTATTTCTAGCCTTGTTATTCAGTTACGCTGCTTTTACAACAGAGGTTGTTCGAATTTAGATCGCGAATGTAGTTAAAATAACATAAATTTTAACAAAAAGTCCTCATGGGGTAACAAAATTGTAGCAAACTATGATATAGACATAACATAAACAAAACAAACTCTGAAACAGTTTTGTTATGATGTAGCAAAATCATTCCAGCTAGTGTTAGAATTGATTTATTTCTTAACGCAGATTGTACCTCGTGGAGTATTATATCTTAATTTCTTATAATATATAACAGAAGAAAACGTCTTAAACAAATTTATATCATAATCAGTGAGTCGTAACAAGGTTAGTTATAATTTTGTTATTTTTATGTTATGCCATTCTAGTCGGGAAGTATCTCAGAAAACTGTATAACTTCTCAGATGTTTCAGGACCTTGTTTTGAAACTCCTTTAGTCATAATTTTAAATATTTGGAAAATATGCCAATTATTTTTAGCTTCGCCATATCTTATATTTATATTCAGAGTTATTCTGTTACGCATACTTATTTGCAGTTTATTTGTTTTCTTGAGCGCGTTATTTTTTAATAGTATTACTAAAAATGAACCAATGTTGTCATATTTTATTTCTAAACGCCGTTTTAGTTCTGATGTTACGAAAGGCCTCGTTCAAAAATAGGTTTTAGTACTTTTAAGCTTCAAAACTTTGTGGAAAAACTTTCACTAAATTTCAAGAACCTTCTAGAACCTTTGAAAATGGTTTAGTTAGAAGTCTTGCTGATATTTGATCTATGTACTGCAATGAATTTTAGAAAAAGGATAGTAAAAGTGAGACTGTAAAAAAACGGTTCAGGACTCATATATTTTCAAGAGATGAAATAAAACTAAACAGAAGTGCACTTATCAGAATAAAAAAAAAAAAAATTCAAAAAAGTACTGTAGATTTATGAACTTAATAATGATCCATCAACTCGATGACCTTGGAAATCAAGAGTTTGGTCATTTTACATGCTGATTTACCTAAGGAAAAATGTTACAAATGAATAGTAATTAATTAACTTAAAAAAGAAATAAGTTAAGTGTTACCAAAACACTTTAAGCTTTATGTATGTTGTCATTTACGTTATTGATTTTTGACTGCATTGGATTGGAAATTTATTTTTTAAGGTTCATTAGATGTTTAGGGTAGAAGTCCAGAAATGCTTTTAAAAAGTAACGCTTCAAAAATTGAATAAAAATCAATGAAAATTTGCAGAAGTATCAATAAATTTGATTTTTTTTTCCAAAAGCTCTTAAAATTTTCTTCCTGTTGAGAAAACTACGAGACAAATTTTATTAAACCAATAAAAAAACTTCAAATCTATTTATCCTACTGAAAAATCCCATACAAATTTAAGAAACCTATCAGATAATTAAGAAGATAGGATTTTGTTTGGAATGTTGTGGATCCAATATTATTTGCAAAGATCTCCTTACTTGAAAAATAGAGTAATTTAGAAGAAAACTTTATCTTAAGTCCCGTCATATTTAAAAAAGCAGGTTGAAGTTTAAAAATAGTTGAATTTCTTGAAACATTGATGCAATTTTTCTTGAAATGATACTGTAGAATATTTTCTTGTGAATCAGAATGTTTAATGTTTTTCCATGTGCCTTTCAACATTCGTTGACAAGTTTGCCCTGCATTTTTCAGAATTTATTTTATTGAAGGGGTAAATACCGCAATAAAATTATTGAATATATTATTTTTCTAAAATTACTAAATCAAAGCAAAAGAATACGAAAAAAATCTTAGAGCAGTTGACTGAATCCTTAGCGATGTCCGATGAAAAGATGGTTTTCGGGAGCTTTCATGGCCATGGCCACAAAATTAATTGAGCAGATTCTACATTTTCTATCTATCGCAGCTGGGGGTTTTTGGAAGTCTTCATTAAAACCTTTATTTTCAGCCGACTTATCTCCTCAGAGAACTCTTGGCATAATGGGGCGGGAAAAGGTCCACCCAAAAGATCACTTTCTTTTTTGTGTGATACTTCTTGGCGAAGGTGACAACTTCGGGCAGACAGTTGGTGCTGTAGATCTATTTGTTCACCACAAGCCACGATGAAAGGAGAAGCGACTTGGTCATTTCATTCTCACTGATCGTCAGCCACAAAAAGGCCGTCTTCGGGTACTTGGAATGGAAGATGTATTTGACGTCAACGCTACCCTCCTTGATGGAGGCGTCAAGTAGGTCTCGCAATACATTATGAACACGGCGTCGCTCTTCGCCGAAAGGATGTTTTTTACCAGCCGATCCATTTGTACAATTCTGAACACACTAGGGTTGCTACACAGAAAAAAAATGAATTTCAACATGTGCGTCTAGTTTCTCGTCGTTTAATTCCAAGCAAAAGGCGTAAACAATGAAATTGTTTGCAATCTTTCATGCGCCATACAACAATGTTTGCAATCTTTCATACAACAAATTATATTCAGGCGTTATCGATCTTGAATTAACATGAAATATCCAATTAATTTCTGCTAAATCTAGTATTCCTTTATGTGCACTAGATAAAACAGAGCATTAAATGTTTCTTTCAATCTGTGTACAGTGGATTCACCACCTGGTGGCAGCGTTTTTGCATGCAGAACCGCCAAATCAGTCAATTTTTTAACGCATACGTTAATTGCTTCAAAATAAGAAGGCCTTTAAGAATATATGTAATATTGAAAAGCCCAAGACTCCTTAAAAATTAAGAAATTCTTCTGAGAGTTAGTGACATTTGAAAAACCGAAAAAGTTAATGAAAAAGGCTCTTAAAACAAATGCATTATGAGTTTCAACAAATGCAAATGAGTTTACTCAATTTTTGCCTAGTAACCATTCCTCACCTTGCTCGCAAATAAAATACTCCGTTAAGGCAAATTATTGACAAAACCCTCAATACGGACAAATACAGACATTTAGAAATCTTCTTTACAGACATTTTGAAAAACTATCTGGCCGCCTTGTTGAGAATGCAGACAGGCAGCAAACGTGAACCGGTGCGGACGAATAAAGCGATCGCTGTTGAACGTGAAATAAAACGAACCTTTAATATTATAATAAATTCCGAACGTGTTGCTATACCAGGGTAACTCTGCACATTGTTTCATCGATTGGAAGTGAACCGAAAGTGACTGTGCAAAGAGCGGGACCTGGTGTTTCGTAATATGTGTTAACGGTTGTTCCGGTTAAAGGGTGTCCCACATCAAATTGCATCACGGAGAAAACACTGTAGAAAAATACCTAGATGACAGATCCTTTTCAAAATTTCAGACAATAAAATGTAACCCATTAGTAAGCTTTTGGCATATTTATTTTGTTCAACTTCAATAACCGTACGATAGCACCTTATGCTTAACTCCACTGATTAGGTTCTGTACAACATCTAACTGCAGCTTCTTTTGTAC
The DNA here is from genome assembly GCA_034211315.2 of Aedes japonicus. Taxonomy (NCBI): domain Eukaryota; kingdom Metazoa; phylum Arthropoda; class Insecta; order Diptera; family Culicidae; genus Aedes; species Aedes japonicus. The sequence goes on from JASCZW010020565.1 coordinate 11,007, forward strand.
GGAATCCCACTGTTTCTTCATGTCTTCCTAAGATTTGACCTCCTTGGGATGCTTCCGTAGTGTCTGCTTCATAATAGCACAGTAATTTTCGATACGCCTTAGTTCCAGTGTGCTGGAGGGCTTCATGTCCTTGGGAACGAAAATGACTCCGTTAACTTCGTACCACTCCAGGGCGATAGTGGCACGAAGCTGGATCCAGCAAGAAGATCGAAAGCCCTGAACAAGCAGACGCGTCTGTAGACACTCCTTGAGGTAGATCTTCCCGTTTACTTTCTTACTTCCTCCGGAACATCAAATTTTTGCTGGGCAGTGAAGAACAGTAGTTGCCGAATTTCCACCTTGACATAAGTTTCATCATCAATGATGAGACAATAAGGCTTCGTCAGCGTCTGGGTGTACAGTTTCCGAGCCCACGACTTTCCCACCATATTTTGCCGTTCATCACGATTTGGAGCTTTTTGCACACGAAAAAAATCCGTGCCCGGATCCGAGAACTGCAGTCATGAATTCGAGAACAAGCAAAAATACACCGTGAACTGAATCACGTAATCGGGAACTAGTTCACGTTTTTGGGTAAAAATCATGAAAACGTGAATTAGTTCATGGTCCATTTTCATTTTCGTGAACGCTTTTGTTTCTGTGTATGCAGTCGTTTCGGATCCTTGGCTCTCTGAACGGAAGACTTGGACAGATTCAACTTTTTGGCCACATCCCTGACCGAAGCATTGGGATTCCGCTCAAACGGTTTCACAACATGCTTGTGATCCTGATCACTAATAGAACATCCATTCTGACTACATTTCTGCTTCCGTTCGATGCTCAGAGTTTCGTTGTTGAAAACAATGGCGAGAGACACCGGCACCGATCTTTCAGCAGGGCAAATGAAACGCTCAGTTGTAGTATTTGCCACATGCTACAAAGAACTTCGGTGTTTTCACTCCTGGGATAAAGTTTCCCTATTCCAGAGCGCCCGTGCCATCACGCTTGCTCTTACTTGTCACAATGCCCAATATCAACGGGATAAACAAACACTGAAGTTGGTCATTTTGTGTT
>JASCZW010020566.1:0-12055 GCA_034211315.2 Aedes japonicus
AGTGGCATATGGATCTTCACATTGGCGATATCCTGCCAGGATTTCTAATTGACAAAACATGAATAGAACATGTCGTTGAAGACACGTAGAAGCTACAAGGAATCACCCAGCGTCAAAGGAAAAAAAAAGAGATACAGTAAAATATGAGGTTATGTTTGACACGTGTTCTCTAGAGTCCAGAATCAGAAATTTATTGTGTCTCAAATAGCAGCGAGCTGGAAAAAAATATTTTGAGGATCTCCAAATGTCTGTGTGAGTCGCGGAACCACAACTGATTAGGTTAAATCTATTCGGAACCGCTGACTTAAAAGCGAGTCGGAACCGCTGACATAGAAGCGAGTCTTTGAATGAAAAGCGAACCGCCGAATGAAGAGCGAATTGGAATCACAAATGCCTGTGTGAATCTCGGAACCACAACTAATTGAGTAGAAACGATTCGAAACCGTTGAACAAAAAGCATGTCGGAATTGCTAATCCTAACAAAGAGTAAACCGCAAACAATAAAGGGAACGCGAGTAGTGATGTTTTATAAAAATCCATAGTCGATAGCGAAATGGGACGTCCGCAACTCATTAAAATATTCGTTGTAGGAACAATCAAACCATTAACTTCGAGCTTGATATTAAATGATGAACTGTTATGGCAATTTCTTGACATACGTACGCATCTAACTGTCTCTTGCAGATTCTTTGTAACAAACGTCGAAGCGAGCACCGATCCAAGCAGTCAATTTGAAGTAATGGCATCCAAGAAGAGATTTATAATGGCGGCGGAGACAGCTGAAACAGACGCTAGCGGCATTGAGCTTGCCCGTTTCGCTGAAGTACGCTCGGACGAAACCGGACCTAAAACCTATCCTGAAGACAGCAATCGTAAGCCAGATGAAGAGGACGTCGCTAGTTCTAGCTCCACCGACGAGGATGCAAGAAACGACGACGATTCCGAACACAGTTCCAATGACGATGAAAGCGAATACGAGGCTCCCAAGGGCGACTCTAGTGCTTATGCGGATAACCCCGGAACCAGATGGTTATGCGTCGAATGCGCGAGGTAACAGGAAGGCTAACTCGCACACGAAGGAGAACATGGAAGGTAACCAGGAGGTCAACACCGTCGTTTGCAGCAGCTCGACTGCGAAAGAAAAATCATCCGATGACCCAACGAACGACCGCGACCGGATGGACCGCATAGAGAGAACTTTGCTTGGTTTGACTACACTAGTAACGCGGATGGAGTCTTCTATCCAACCATCATCATCGCGCCGACACGAAACGTCCTGTAACTTTCCACGCCCTTCAACCAGCACCGGAGCAACGCCGCTAACAATACGATGGGATAACATCAAACAGTTTCCCAGTGGCGTCCCTGCCAATAAGCTGTGGGAAGAGTGGAACAGGTATATCAATACCTTTGAGATCGCAGCCACGCTGAGTAACGCGAATGACCCCGCCACGAGGACTAATCTGTTGTATTTATCCCTGGGACCGGATTTGCAAGAGATCATTAGTGCTGGCAAGTTGTGTCCGGCAAATCTGGATGACATAAACTGCTACAAAGCATTCGTTGAGAGCATAACTATTTTCTTTCGTGGCATGACGGACATGGCAGCCGAAAACGAGGCATTCATCCGCATGACGCAAGGAAAAGGTGAGACTACTGTTGCCTTCCACCCCCGCCTCATGTGTAAGGCAAGGTTGTGCAATTTCAAGCTCGATGAGCAAGAGCGCATGGTGCAAGCGCAGCTACTACGCGGGTTGAGGAATAAGGAGATAGTCAAAATGGCTAGACGATACGGACATGAACCAAACATCATTGTGCAGGCAGCAACCCGCGACAAGGCATACGAAGCAAAAACTGTCCCGCTTGCGGAGGACAATGTGTTCGAGGTAAGCGACCGAAATGCTTCGAATCACGGACACAACAGGAAGCGTAAAAGTATGAAGGAACGCGATGGTGAACCGTCCAGGAAACGTCAGCAACACGACCAAGACCAGCGATGTGGGAAATGCAATTTGACGTACCACAAAAAAAGGTATTTGCCCAGCCCTACGGAAAAACTGCAATCATTGTCGTAAACGCGGCCACTTTGAGGCGGCTTGCCGGAACAAAGGAGTACGTGTTCTTCAGTTTAAGCGAAAGGATCCGGAGAGCGACCTGTCCGAAGATGACGCATTGGAAGACCGTCAGGTACTGAAGAATTGAATCAATTTAAGATTACTGTATTGAATTAAACGAACGATATATTTACCACCCCGTACCTTTTTTCCTTACATTTTAGTGTATTAACTCTCTCACTTTGCAAGACGCCTTGATTTGTTGTAGTTTGGGGTCATCGTCTCCGATCAGTTTTTTAATTGATTACGGCGCTGTTGTCAGTATTGTTGGCGGACAGGATTGGGAGCATCTGAAAAGGGAAGTTTCCTCAGGCAAGGCAAAAATCACGATAGTTGAACTACCAAAAAGGGGAATACACGCGTACGGCTCTACAGATTCAATGATTGTGGAATGCTCATTCAAAGCCAAGGTTACTGTAACCTCTGCTATTAAGCCACCTGTTACTGCTACATTTTACGTCATACGCAAGGGGCGTAGGTCGCGAAACCTTGAGCGACGAGGGTCAGTTCCCGAAAATGCCCGGAGTCATGGTCAAATTCAGCGTGGACAAAGCGATCGCTCCAGTGAAAAATGCGTATTATAATGTACCCGCCGCATACAGGGAGGCAGCAAGACAAAGGCTGAGCGAAATGGAAAAACGAGGCATAATCGAAAAAGTAACCTCAGCACCCAACTGGATCAGCGGAATGTCTGCTGTCCCGAAAGGCAAGAACGATTTCAGATTGGTGGTGAATATGAGGGCACCGAATAGAGCTATCAACCGAGAATATTTCCGTCTCCCTCTTGTTGAGGAGATGAAGGTTAAGCTCCATGGAGCTCGATACTTTTCTAAACTAGATATAAGTAACGCGTTTCACCATCTTGAGCTGTCGAAGGAATCAAGGGACCTTACAACCTTTCTGACCGAAGAAGGGATGTACAGATTTACCCGCCTCATGTTCGGAGTCAACTGCACTCCGGAAGTGTTCCAGCGCGAGATGACACGTATATTGAAGGACGCGGGGAACGTTATCGTGTACATCGACGACGTACTAATATTTGCGCAGACACTAGAGAAGATCAGACGGTCCGTTGCAAAGGTTCTGCAGATCTTGAGGGGAAATAACTTGACCCTTAACACAGCGAAATGTGAGTTCGACCAAACTACGATCAAATTCCTGGGACACGAGCTGAATGCTGATGGATTTCACATAGATAAGGAGAAGATCAGCAGCGTGCGGAACTTCAGAGAACCAGCAACACTCTCAGAGCTTAGAAGCTTCCTAGGGTTGGCTTCGTTCATCAGCTCGTACCTGCAGAACTTTGCAAAACATGCAAGTCCTTTGTGAACCGCAACAACTTCAAAAACATGGATCTGGGGGCAGCAAGAAAAAGAAGCATTCAACCTCATCAAGCGGCAAATAATAGAAAACACAATAGCACTAGGCTATTTTTCGGAGAACGACAGAACAGTGCTATACACCGACGCGTCACCGGTGGCCTTGGGCGCCGTGTTAGTACAAGAGAGTGACGGACACGCACCAAGAATAATAAGCTTTGCCTCTAAAGCTCTCACTGCTACCGCGAGGAAATACGCCCAAAATCAACGAGAGGCTCTTGGCGCGGTCTGGGCCGTAGAACACTTTTCGTTTTTCCTCCTCGGTAGAAATTTCACACTGCGCACAGACGCACGGAATCGAGAAGAATCCAAGCGTGCGCTTACCCGCGCTGACGGCTGGGCGCTTCGTTTGAGCCCATACAACTACGTTGTGGAATATGTACGGGGTCGGGACAATATTGCCGACTCCTCATCAAGGTTGTACTGTGGCGATGATGCCCCTTTCGACGACGATGCTAGTCCGTGGCAGGTCGCTCATCTAGAGGCAAATTGCGATGAATTTTTAACCGAAAATGACATCAAAAACGCTACAGCAGCAGACGATATGCTCCAAAGAGTGATGAATGCTCTAGATACAGGTAAATGGTCCACCGACCTGCGAAGATATAGAGTCGTTGAAAACGATCTGAGCATACATGACGGTATCCTCGTTAAGACGGGTTGCGCTGTCATACCGGAATCTCTCCGAACGAAGGCCCTTCAGGTTGCGCATGAAGGTCATCCGCCAATACCTAAAATGAAGAGCATAATAAGACAGCGTGTCTGGTGGCCCCAAATCTCAAAAGACGTTCGTAAATGGGCTGAAGGTTGCAAGACGTGCGCCATTAGCGGAAAACCTGAAAAACCTACCCCGATGGAACGGATTTTTATGCCCAAGACCGTTTGGGATACGATAGCCCTAGATTTTAACGGTCCCTACGCAAAGTTTGGGGGAATTTCTATCCTCGTTATCGTCGATTACTGATCTAGGTACATCTTCGCCAAACCAGTAAAGTCTACCAGCTTTGAAAACACTAGGTAGGTGCTTGAAGGTGTGTTCGAGAGAGAAGGATATCCTAAATGCATCAAGACCGATAATGGGCCACCATTTAGCGGCAATGATTACAAAACCTTCTGCTGCAAACGAGGAATTCACACAGTCTATTCCACTCCCCTATTTGCACAACAAAATGGGCTAGTGGAATCATGTATGAAAGTGATTAACAAAGCGATGGTTGCGGCATCCTCCGATAATACTAATTTCACTGAAGAGCTGTGACAAGCAGTTAATGCGCACAACGCAGGCTCGCACAGCGTAACGGAAGTGCCACCGGAAGAAGTTATGCTTGGCCGTAAAGTTAAGCGCGGTCTTCCTCTCTTACAGCACGGGAAAGCGACATTCTCGAGAAAACCGACCGAGAATCGAATCTGTCGGGTAAACGTCGAGAAGATGCCCGGCGCGGCGCACGAAAGTGCAAAGTACAGCCCGGAGATACAGTTATCGTTGAACGCCACACTCGCACGGAAGGAGACTCACGGTTTGTTCCTAAACGATACACAGTGATTCATGAAAGAAACGGTAGCCTTACATTGAATGACGATGACGGACAGATAATGAAACGGCATGTCTCTCAAACTAAGAGAGTGTCCTCTTGGCGCAACAAGCCAGTGGGCACCGATCAAGCTCGTCCAATTTCCCCGAAACCGCTAGTAACAACGGGCACAGATGCAATGCAAACAACGAAGGCACCAGAGGCGACACGAACAGCACGCAAAAAGGAAGCCACCTTCTCATCTGCGCGATTATGTTAAACTGATTGACTCTTCCAAATAATCTGCTTATACACCTAAAATGATATTGAATAATTATAGTTAATATACCTTTTCCTTCATATTAAATTTCATCCATTTGATACTGCAATAAATCTGGCTCATATACGTTAAATCCGTCGAACAATCAGCTTTTGGTCTTCCGCACTATATATAGACTATAGTGGATTATTAATTAAATTTTGTTGGTGTGATTTGAGAAATCTGACAGTTTGCAAAAAGAAAACGGAAGAAGTAGGCAACCCAGTGGAAAACTTCTGGCGCGTTACACGATACGCGGCGAATAGGGCGAATAGTATACACTGGAACTAAGTAATCATTCGTTGTTTCTATGTGACTCACATATGTTTTTTTTTTCCCGGCAGGATGTTAGGCCACATGAATGTTAATACCACGTGCACATGACAATCTTTAGTAAATGAAGGAAGTTTTATTTTATTTATCCATACATGTTTTGCCAGCAAATAAAGCTAGTGCACACTACTTTACGATAACCTTTACCACCGTCTTTAAGGAAAAATGTCAATGATTTCAAATGTATAGAGAAAAACAAACCGAAAGAGACTGCAAACCCATTTTATTCTGAGGAAGGAGGATGTGGGCTGAATATGCCATAGTTTAATATGAGCTGAAGTTGGATAACTTGCCCGATGAGATTGTGTGTGTGGGAACTCTACACAGATGGCCATGCACCACGACGGACGCCATGACTCGAGGCTTTTCCACATCCACATTCGAAGAGGGGACGATGTCTCCGGTAGCAGCGCGCTGGGTGATTCCCGAGTGGCATATGGATCTTCGCAGCAACCTAACGATAGATCCAAATGTAGCAAAGCGGAATGTAACAGGCAAATATGGAAACATGCAATTATAATAAAGAGACGGAAAAGGCTTTAGGTGCTGACCGAGTTCTTCTCAGGTCATGTTTCAGTTGGTTATTATTTACGTAATGGTGCCATGTTGAATTTACGACACGCCTTGGGTGGCAGTAATTGAAAGATAATATGATCCCTATGGATGATGTGAAAGATGATTCGGCAGATGGTTTGACGGTTGCTGCAATAGCATAGCCTCAGAATGAAGAGATTCACAAAAGCAGCATCAATCCTCGGTTATAAAATCAGACATACAGAAACATACAGCAAAATTATTGTGCAGCTCAGGGGAGGCTATTGCAGTATATCATTATGGAATGAAAAGTAATGTAAAGACAATAATAAAACTTTTCGATCTATTTGCTACCCGATTTTGAAGACCCTGATAGGCAAAACCAAGTTTTCAACTTACTCTGTGCAGATTTGAATGGGAGCTAGAGTAGGTCATTTTAAGTATTAAATCTCACTTTTTATATTAAACGCACTTTAGGCTTTGTTCACAAATTACGTAACTCATAAAGGGGGAGCGGGGTTGAGCAACCGTTACTTATTGTGTAATAACTGGGGGGGAGGTAGCGGGTTAAAATCGTAACAAAATAACCAATTTGAAAAAAATACAAAGTGAATAACCAATTTCATCAATGAAATTTCCTGTGTGCCAAGCAATACTAGTCAAAGACTACACTCAGTAGCAAAAAAGAGCCGAGCAAAATTTTGTTTGGAAAAAACTCTATGTTCAACCTCCTGTAACTTTTTGACGTAGGACTACGTCTTTCATTTCTATACTGGGGCGCCGTTCTAAAATTTCTGAAATCGACCGCGTTACGGGTCGTTTTGGAGATTTTGAGCGATAATAACTAAGTCTTTGCATAAAAGATTTTCATATCGTTTGCACCCAATCGATTGGAAATAATTCTACGTATCAGTTTTAGTAATCAAGTTGATTGATTTTTAACATTAACTTATTAAAAATAACGTAAATGTAACAGTAAATGTCTTATAATTTCGATTCGTGTATAAATTAACCAAATTTCCTAGCACAGTTTTTCAAATCTAAGCAAGAGACGTCTCCCATCACCTTCTTCTTCTTATTCTTTGTTCTCGAGAGGTAGATTCTGTTTCACGCTAGTGTTTGGCGAAACATCTGATTCCCTCCCTTTTAATGAATTTGATTCACATTGCTTTAGCTGTTACCCCTTTTGTTCATGCAATGGTACCCGATGCCATCATAAAAGACACATTTCCGAACAAATATACCTCATTCGATCGGCCGCATTGGAGCTGCGCGGATCTCCCGATGGGCGATGCAGCACCCAGCAGCATCGCTCGGTGCCCAGCATTGGCAGCGGTAGCTGGCGGTACCCAGGAATGCTCAGCTGGTCGCGGCAAGCAGCCCTGCGCTGCTATTGTGGAAGTACACGAACAATGTTGGTGAACTGGCTTGGCTGGAAAAGCCCCTGCTCCTCGACAATTGCTTTCGTGCAATGATGTTCACTGTTCACACACTAATTTTGAGCTTTGTTTAATCTTTTATGTGTTTTATGCGTTACGTGTGTGTTAGTGTTATAATTATTTTTTCAGTTCAGCCCTTGGGGCATTGGTAGTTTCAAAATTTGGCTTTGTGCACAAAAAATGTGATTAGCGTATCTATTGATTTCCAACCAAATTCTAAAGCTTCGATGAATGGAGACTATTTAAATGTGATCTACTAAATGAAAGGTATCTTATGACAATTTGAATCAACAATTGCTGAAATTTTCCATACAATAAAAATAAGAGAAAATAAGAGAAATAAATTGTTCTGTATATATTCAACATCAGCTTACCTATGATTTTAATTTATTCAAACAATACCGATTTTATTTTTGATTATCATTATTTTGGTTCTGAAAGCGCTGCAATGGAGGCTTTATTGAAAAAAAAGCATTTATTGTTGAGATCAAAACATAAGATTTTCGGAAACAATGCACCCTTATTGATTCGACCAAAGCAGTTGAATTTAAAAACAAAATATTGTTTTTATATTAGAACCATTGAAATAATAAGAAATTAAGTTAAATTTGTTGTTGATTGTTTATTCTACAAAATTATTTTGTTGAATCAATAATGATTTCCGTTAGAAATATTAATTGACTAACAAAATTGGATTCGATAAGAAATTTTTGGTGTTTCGAAATATATGATTGCATTAAACTAAGACAAAGTGGTGGTTTGATTTGGTACACAAGAAATATGCGTTCAAGTACCCAATACTCCCTCTACGTGTAGCTTACATCAAGTGCATTTGTTACGGCGTCTGTTGTTCTATGTTTCGGACCAAACGGAAAATTGATTGGTATAAAAAATTATAATTATATAATAATTAGATTATATCGCAATCTGTTAATTATTATGCAATGCATAAAATACTGTTGCGATCTTTTAGCTAGAATTATGTTATATGACTAAAACTTTGAACTTGTTTGTAATACTTTTAAATAATTTCAAGACGTTTTAGTAAAGTTGTTGAACTAATATATTTAACAATTTTACTAGTACGTTCACATCACTGCTTATATTACGTGATAGTGAGTATCTTGATATCAGCAACTATACATTTAGTTTTCACTGGAAATAATGTACATTTCATTTGATATCAAGATACTCTATATCATGTAATATAAGCTGTAGTGTGAACTGCTATTAAGAACATCCAGTAACCTGAATAAATGCAGTACAATGAGTGCAATGTCTTTCGTAATCTTTTTAATAGCTTTAAGTTACTTAAATGAAATTAATTGACTAATATTAGCAATCTTTACTAATTTCAAGTTACTCAAATGAAAATTAATCATAAAAACAACAACAATAACAGTTTTTGTGATGATTTTATCACAATTGAGAAACAGAGGGGGGGGCGAGAGTGTTACGTAATTTAAGGGGGTCTGGTCACGTGTTACTTATTGTTACATAGGAGGGAGGGGGTCCAATATCCCACTTTGTTGCGTTACGTAATTTGTGCACAAAGCCTTTGATAACCTACCTAATCTATAACTAAAACTACAATTTGAAGATCCTAGGGGTGGGGAACCAGATTCCGAATGATCTGGTGATTCGATGTCAGGCAGCGTGCCCTGTACCGATTGATAGACTCACTAAAGTGATCGTCGAGCATTTTTATCTCGGCCAGACGGTGGACCTCAGATGTTCTTGTCCTCGTAGGGGTGTTCAGGATCATCCTGAGAACTTATTTTGAATACGCTGAAGTTTCAGGTGATGTGTTTTGCGCAGCTCTCCAGATTGGCATGCCGTACTTCCGATGACTGGAAGTATGATTTGCTTGTAGACAGCAAGCTTGTTTCTCAGGGATAATGTAGACCTTCTGTTGATCAATAGGTACAGTAGCTTCAACAGAACGTTTGACTTTGTGACCGTTTGTCAACCTGTTCCCTGAAAATAAGCTGCTGTCTAGAGTGACACCAAGATAGACAGCTGATTTGGCCCATTCCACCGTTATGTTGTTTAGGCTTATTTTACAATCCTCAGGCGGAACAAGTCTGGGAGAGTTGGAGTGTGGAAATAGGATGACCTGGGTCTTCGCCGCATTGATACAGATCTTCCATTCAGTGAAATATTCAGACAGAACATTCAGGCTTCGCTGCAGTTTCGCTAGTAAGCGCTCTTCATTACCCTACCATTGTGGACGACTGCGGTATCATCGGCGAACAACGACAGAGATCCATTTTCAGGAGCGGGGTATGTCCGAGGTGAATGGGTTGAACAGAAGTGGACCCTAGTATGCTCTTCCTGCGGAACACCGGCAGAAATCTCCTGTGCATCGAAAACTGCACCTTGCAGCGAAACACGGAATGTCCTGTCCGTCAGATAATTTTTAATCATCTTCACCAGAAAAAATGGTGCTTGTACACCAAGCCATCGTGCCACACGTTATCGATGGCTTCTCGATGTCGAGAGCGCCGTGGCAGATGATTTTGAAACAGACTTGTTCCGTCTGAGGGATGTTAATGACTCGGTTAAGTTGGTGAACTGTCGACCGACCACGTCGAAAGCCGAATTGTTCGTCGAGCAAGATGTTCAGCTCGTTGGCAGATGAAGGAAGCCGACGGTAGATCGCTGTTCAAATAGCTTGATAATCCGGAGAGAAGGCTGATGGGCCTATAGCTCTTGGAACATGAAGGATCTTTCCCAGGTTTCTGATGGGGATGACTTTGGCTGACTTCCAACACGTGGAGAAGAAGCTGCAGCCGGAGGCAATGATTGAAAACAATCGCCAGATGGTTATAGAATTGGGGGCTCAGTTGCTTGAGCTCCAAGTTCAAGATGTTATCGAAACCTGGGGCCTTCATGTTCTTTGAGCATTTGATATAAGCCAACAATTCGTCAGCTGAGATCTCCAACTTCTCTGAGATTATGGGAACTGATAAAGTGTTGACGAAGTGTTGACTTATCTCAGCAGCCTTTTCTGCGGGAGTTATCAATCGATCCTTAGAGCCATTGCTGTCTAATGGGATCAACGGTGGAATGGGCCTTAGCTTAAGTCTTTTAAAATTTTGGTCAACTTCCAGAACGGCTTTTCACAATCTGGGAGAGAGCGGATCTTGTCGGCAAAATTGTTATTCTTAAGGTCCACCATTCTGGCCTTATTAATTTTTGTCAGTCGATTGCAGTGACGCTTGAGCGTTGGCAAACCAGTTCGTTGCTGGTATTGCCTTCGGAATGGCGTTGCGCAAATTGAATAAGTTCTTTAGTGGGTCTATCAATGGGTACAGAGTCACTCACCTGATCAATCACCGGTACATGTTGCTCCCGGGCCTGGGAGAGTCGCTTGCTCGATGCTCTGCAGCTGTCGTTCGATGTCATCAACCGAATCTAAGGCGCATGTCGAAATCGATGTTGTCGTCGTAACATGTTGTCGGAACCTTTCCCAACTGGCGCGATGGTAGTTCCGTCTGGTGATACGATGCCGGTTGACTGAGGAGCCAACTTCGGCCACCACCGGATAGTGGTCCGAGCTGAGCTCCCGGTGTACGATCGGTGCGATGTTGTTCCCCATGTTGCGAGGAAGATGTCGATTGTCGAACGGGACCCCGGATCGGCTCAACCGGGTGAGTATCCGGGCCCAGGACGGTGTAATGTCCTCTTCCAGGTCTTCCTGCAGAAAAATTCCGTTCCGATTCCGCCGGGTGTTCCCCAGGTTTCAGTGTGTCGCATTCATGTCGCCGGCGACGACGAACTGCCCTTGCCTCCGAGTTAGCTTACGGATGCCGTTTCGTAGGGCCGTTGTTGTTCCGTTGTTGGTACTGGCTTGCTTGGGACAATAGGCCGCTGATGATGGCGATTGAGCCGACAGCAGTTTCGACCTCGACTCGATGGCTTCTGATGGACTGCAGCTGAAGGCTCGGCAGATAGTAGTTGATGTTGTAGCGCAGTGGCTACTAAAACTAATAACAGATGGTTTGATGAGTCTTTAGACTGAACAAAATATAGTAAATATTTAATTCTTTACAATTCCTCCACATTAATTCTATTACAATTCCTCCACATCAACAAGCAGTCCTACGTCGACTTTGCAGATATGTCACTGACATATCTCACCTTTTCGTTTTAAATTATTAATATTTTTGACTGAAAATTTGCCAACATAATAAATTTATAATCCTTATGTGATCAAAATTTCATGTTGATTAAATTTATAAACTGGAAGTTATTATAACATTGTGGGAAAAAGTCGTTTTGGACAAAGTAATTCAAAAATCCGTTTTGTGAAAAATTTTGGTAGCATATTAAAATTTCTCTATAGCTTGAAACAATACAGAAAAATAATTCTGGACGAAAATTGAACTGTTTCCGTATAGTTTGACTACAGCCGGTGCCAAAG
>JASCZW010020567.1:0-12054 GCA_034211315.2 Aedes japonicus
CGCCGGTAAATCCCAAAGGTAAAGAACAAAATAAACCGGCATAAAACCGGTGTGGGGGGCAAAAGGTGCGGGGCGGTGGCATGTAAAAGCGCAAAACGCGTGTGTAAGAACCAACAAATGCAACCGCGTGGCGCGCGAACGCGTGGCGCGCGCCGCGGCGGCAACGCCGCGCGGCACAACGTACAGAACAGAACAGAATCCAGGGGATGATCCAGAGGAGGATGATCCTGCGGGGGCACCGTGGCGCGGCGGTGGCGAACTGCCAGGTGGAAGGTGGTCCAGAAAGGCAGGTGGTAATCCGGTGCAGAAAAAACTGCGGTGTGCAGGTGCGGTGTGCAGATCCAGGACCGGTGGTGGCAGTGGTATAAAATAAATCAGGCGCAGCGAACTGCGCAGAACCGGTGCATATGGTGCGTAAGGCGCAGCGAACTGCGCAGTAGCAGTGGTATGCGCGCAGGTGCACCGGGGTGCAGGTGTACTGCGGTATCAAAAACTGGTGGCATATGGGGTGCGTAACGGTGCAGTAGGCGGGGTAGGCAATCAACCGCAACCTGGTGGGTGCAGTAATCCAGGCAAGTAAAAAAAAAAAAAAAAAAAAACGGGTGCAAGTGCAGTAAAAACTGCAGTAAAGGTGCGAAAAAAAACAACTGGTAAGTAACCGCGGTAAGGTGCAAGTGCTGGGCAGGTAGGTAAAACGTGCAGGTGAATCAACTGCAAGGTGCAGGTAAACAAAACAAAACGTAAAAAAAAAAAAAAAAAAAAAAAAAAAAAAAAAAACAGGTGCAGTAAAAAAAACGGTAAAAAATCAAGTAACCTGCGTGTGGCAGGTGCAGGTAACGCGGCAACGTGTGGTGCTTCGACCTACCCCCGCAGTGGGGATGTTGGGCAAAAATGTCGTCGGTTCAAGTACCACTGTACAGTCACGCCCTTTTCGCTCAATTTTCATAAAACATCTGTTAGATTTCCAAGCCTGCCGCACACTAGCGGAACTATCAAAAACTTTCTCTTCATATCTTTCTTTCATTCTAGCCAAAAACATTGTTGTTCACTCCCGGTGCCTCATGGTGATGAGCGAACATCTTCTTCTACATCATAATCGTTACTCCTCGCACGGAGAATATATAACATAACAATTAATGTATATTAATTTCTTGCTAAAAGAATTCCTGTACTGCAGGCGGATCGGGTAAGTAATCTGATATAAAAGACAAATCTATATTATTTTATTCTCCTACGCAATAACAGTCTACTTACAATTAACGTTCGAGAGAATTCTCTCCTCATTTCATATAATAATCTCGCTAATAATGAATAATTTTGAACAACTTTTACTTTCCAACAATTGTTGCCAGCCGACTTTACATTCGCTTCAGAATGTCTGATCAATTATGATTGGTTTTGTTTTGATTCCCTGACTTTTCACAGCCCACTAAGCAGGGATGCCATATTCACAGACATGTCTGTAAATTTACGGACTTTTCATTTTTGATGCAGACTTTTTTTAACGGTGCAGACATTTAGCAGGCATTTTTTTTTATGTGGCAGACTTTTACAGACACATGAACTATTTTTAAAATTTCAAATAATGGTATTTCGATGCACTGAAACTGTTTTCATATGACAAATATAGGTTGGAGCTGACTGCAATGGGCGTGTGCAAGCTCTGGTCTGGCAAGCTGTCGCACTTGTTATCTTGCTCACTCTTAATGGGAACTTGCAAACAAGAACCAATGTCATTTTTGTCGTAAAAGTTACGAATTTTGAAAACTGTTTTAAGCTGTCATCAACGAAGAAAAAGTGAGAAAGTGTGACCGAAATTATTCCGATTCGTATTTTGGCGTGAACATTTTACGAAGATCATGGAATCCAAGGGGAATCCGAAAGGAAACCCGATTACACAGTATTTACTTGTAAGTTATTTAATTTCTGAGATACAGGAATCCATTCTTTGGCACTATTGGTCAAAATCAAATCACCAGTTCACCCTCAACGTCTATCGAAACCGTTCCGAGTCGATCCGCTACCTTTGGCATTCCTCGATACCGCTGCCTCTGGTCAAAATGGAAACACCACTCCTTTCTCGATATTAATAGAATCCGTGGGTCTGAGAAGCTCCATTCATCCACCCTCGACATGTATTGACACCGCTGGTCTTTGTAGATCCACCGGTCCACCATCGATTTTGCCATCAAACGTTTCTTGGTAACTGTTTTTTTAATTGATTAAGACAAATCGACAAAACCCACAATCAAGAAAGCTTAACATAAGTTAGTGGATTTATATAGTAAGCAATAACAATTTTTTAATTATTTTTAATAATCGACTTTTAGACAAGTGGTGACCCTTTTTCTCGATTACTTAAAGAAACTTTAAGGCACCGTTTGATACATTTGTTTGTGTTTTTCAATGAATTGGTAGAAATACAAACATAATGTCGTAAAAAAGATTTGCATTGAAAAGGTGGGCTAGGTTAATCAACGTAATTTATACTTTCTGAAAAACCAACTGATTTTGGGTATTTATTCATCATGGTTATATTGAAAGTACGTGTTTTCTGCAAAATAGTATTGTCCTTGTTTCAGTGAAGGTAAGGGGATAAGGAGCAAGTATGCCACCCTAAAGGGTCACCCACAATTGATACGTTGCCGATACGTTGACGTAAATTTGACAGAAAACCTAAGGGAAAACTGCAAAATTCACGCAAACGCATCCGCAGCATAACAATTGTGGGCCAACCATAAGTATTGTTCGTTCTTATTGTCTCATATCATGGATTTCCATTTTATTTCAGAAAAATAAGTTTTATTGTGATGTTTTTGTTTATTGCTGGAATGAAAATAAAAAAATTCAATTCAACTTTTTTAATTCATTTAACAGAAAATTGACTACCAAATTTATTGTAATATAATGGTTAATTTTGGACTAAGACGAAAAAGTCTGTTGAATTTATCAAGTGAAAACTAAATTTTGATTTTAAAATAGAAAATTAAAAAACTATAAAATTGTCTCATTTAAGCAAATGCTTCAATCTTAAGTGACACTTTAAAAATACGAAACAATAGTGGAAGCTTGTATATAATCCTAGAAATAGATGCTGAAATGTTTACATAACACAAATATAGCGAAATTGACATACCTTGCTCTCTTATTACGTCTTTTTGTCGCAAGAAGTCTAATTTAACAAAAACAAAATTTACAGACTTTTTCAAAAATTCCCAGGCATTTCAAAATTTTATCGCAGTTTTTTGAAAAAAAAAATCTGGCATCCCTGCCACTAACGGCCACCGTATATGCCCTGTAGTAACTGGGCATATCACCGGCAAACGGTTGCTCGTCGTAACACCTATGTTTACACAACATTGGGATTTAGAAAAACATACATAAAAAACATTGAGATTAAAAAAAAATGATAGAGTAAGCTTATCAAGTGAACATTTTTTGTTAAATGACGTTTGAGAGCTACTGTTATGAGAACTGGGGGAACTGTGTAATGACAATCGTTTTCCCTTGATGTAGGGTATGTATTCCTTAACTCAGCCTAATATGCACCGATCCATTCAATTTTTTTATTATAACTCATGATGTATTTCAGCTGTAAGCAATATTAAGTAAATAATGCACTTGCTTAGATACGTTCAGTCAAATGTTTGGTAGTATGTATCATGAAATGCTATACAACTTATTTTATAAAGTCAGAAGATTTGAGGAATATGGATGTAATATCGGTCTATAAGCATCAAAATTGGTCTATTGATGGATGCAACTTTGTCTTATGAGATCAATTTGTTAGTAAATATAGTTTTCAGACTGTTTTTTTCTCCTGACTTTATGATTTAAGCCATTGTCAGCTGTATTCATTCACATAACAAACAATTTCAGTAAACAAACTTAACTAAAACTGCTTCGAAACACTTAAGAGATTTTCACATATGATCTATCAGCCTTTCGATAATGAAAACATAATAATTCACTCTGCCTTCACTTTGGGAAATATACAACTGAAGCTTATACATTTCCATTGAAATATTACCAAAAACAATATTTTTACTAAGTTATCCAGACAACAGGCCATAGTTGAGAATAAAGTATAAATTATATTCCTAACATTGGGTACACGTGTCATTGTTATTTTAACTGTGTGAACTGCTTATTTATAACTTGTGAATATTGTCTGTGTATTTACGCTGCATTATTCGGTTTATCGGTTCAATTATGCCAAATTTAGATCATTCGAATATCATAATGATAAGCTGTTAGCTTAACCAGTGAAAGTATGATGTCTAGAAAGTTGAGAAAATCAAATATTAAACGGAAGCGAATAACCATAAACTGATTAGTCATGTCGGAATTGAAAGAATACAAGATTGAAAACGAGCGGAGGGCATTTGAACGGTAGTATACGATCAGGCACATAACCCTTTGTCATACTACCCCATGCAGGATAGGCTGGGGGGAAAATCAACATCCCCAAATTTTTTTTTTTTTGATTATTACTGAAATAAAGACATATGTATTTGATACCTAGGCCGTATGAAGGAGATAGGCTAACATAAAACTCCCATCTCTTGTAAATTCCAAGCCAAAAGAGTCGTAAACAACGAAATTGTTTGCAATCTTTCAGGCGCCATGCAAAAATGTTTGCAATCTTTCATACAAAAGGCTAGATTCAGGCGTTATCTGGCTGAAATTTACATGAAATATCCCATTATTTTCTGCCAAATCTAGCATTCCTTTTACGAGCATTATATAACGCAGAAAATTCAACGTTTCTTTTTTATCTGTGCTCTGTGACAACGAAAATAAGACAGTTATTGACAGTGGAGAAGAAACATGTTTTGTTGGACTTTCCTCGATTGATAAGACCACACACTTCGTTAAATTCACATGTCCATGAAAATTCTGGCTGCTACGGGGTTCAATCTTTCGGAATCTATCAACGTGATCTTATCCGTAACATAGATAATGTATAGTTCAGAACAGCTATAGATAAAGCCAATCAGTGGAAACTAGGGCTCCCCCCACTGGAAGAATAGAACTTCAACCTGATCTTAAACAACACGCTTATTTTTGCTGGAAACATTCTTCTCTATACTAGTCTTCTGAGTTTTTGAAGTAACGAAGAGTAACCACCATGACATGCCTGGTTGTTTATTGTACATTAGGATGTTTTGCTATCACCGTTTTAATGTTTTGAAATTGGAAACATCTTCCCAACATCATAGGATCCCACTAGTGGACAGCAATTTCTGCCAGGACCAAAGATGTGAAGAGAAAGTACCGATAGGTCCGATAGCGTTCGGCAGGCTGTGAAATTGAATAGAAGAAGTTTGTAATTGAACGTAGGGCATTTTATTAAACAGCATCGAAGCAAACGCAGACGCTTTCGCCAAACATCCCCATACGGGGTAGGCCAAGGCATTAACGGATCCACCGCCTTGCCGGCCAAGGTGGCCTTACGCAATGAAAACATAAATAGTAATGTATTACAATTAACCCATTTCTGTTCTTAAATGCACCAAAACGTCTTTTCTCAAACCTAACAGAGGGTTATTTCTTAACTAGAAATGAAAAGAAAAATTAGTATTTTCCATTTAATTCCAACTGCCTTGACAGATACGCGTATTTCGTCTACAATGTGCAGACTTCTGCAGTGCCTCGTACTAATTACTCGACTGGGATAATTATTGTAAATTTAAGCCTGCTTACGCCTGAATCTAGTCTGCTTTATGCAAGATTGCAAGCATTGTTGTATGGCGCATAGAAAATTGCAAACAATTTCGTTTTTACGTTCCTTTGGCTTGATATTAAATGAAAAAAAATTCTACGCGCCAGTTTAAATTCCTTATTTTTTTCTGTGTGATTTAGAATATATATATTTCTAGAATATAAGGTTATGCTAAAGTGAAATAATTGACAGGTGACAGGTGAGTGTACAAAAACAAAGTGCGAGCAGAAGCAGAAGTGTGATTTCATAGGGTGGTTGTTTTCTGGATTTGGCGATAGTGTGTGAAATAATATCTTGAGGAAACAGTTTTCGAGACTTTAAAACCACTGTATGTTAGTGAGGACTACGGCTGAACAGTTGCCGATCCAAACGAATACAGCAGTGCTTGCGTTGATTAAGTGATTAAGGGGTAAGGCCACTGTAAATTTTTTGAAAAATCGATTTTTTTTTTATTATTATTTTTATTTTTATTATTATTATTTTATCATTTTTATTATTTTATTATAAATTTTTTTTAACTCCTTTTTTTAATTTTTCAGGGGGAAATGCAAATTAAAAAAAAAAAAACTTCAAACGCGTTTTTCTCGAAACATCGTTTTTCAAAATGGCACGCAGCATAACTCGAACAATTTTCATTTTTTTACTTGAAATTTTAACCAGATGTGAACATTTACATTATCTTGAGAATGTCGATCGGAATTTTCAAGAACTTTATTTATTGATTTTTTATTAACAAAAACTTGCCGTTTTTTTCGTCAAAAATCAATTTTTTTTCAAACGCACGCCAAATCCACAAAAATTGATATTTTTTAAAAATCCGATCGACATTCTCTAGCTACAGCCCTCTAGATTAATGGTTTTTTTTTTTTGTTCTAGACTCAAAAGTGCACCAGTGGTGCTGCGTGCCGCGGAGCCGTGGAAGCAAAACATGTCCCGGGAAGATAGCTGTGGAACCGCCATTTTGCTTTTTTTTACTGATAAAAAATTTGATAATAAAGGTTAATGTACGCCCGATAACACCATTAAAAGTTTTTTTTCAAATACCTTCAATTTCGGGAGCAAAAAATTGGTGAAAAAACCGTTTTTTTTGGGCCGTTACAGTGGCCTTACCCCTTAAAGAAAAAGATTTACAAAATGCAAAGTACAAAACACGAAGCATTTTTTTGGCAATTTTTTGGTACACCAATGCATTTTTCTTCGTGTGTGACTTCTTGAATGAGAACGAGATCGAACGAGATTGATCCCTTTGTACAGGTAGAAAACGTCAGTGTTTTTGCCCAGAAAATAGGACAACAAAGAAGTGCATTAACTTTCTTAGCTGTTTTACTCCTAACGACCTATATACATAGACATACATATAGACATATACATAGATATATGAATAGTCGTATACATAGACATATACATAGACATAAATGCATATTCTCGCCAAGGAAAGCCTACAGCACAACCCCATTCAATTTAGAACTCCAGATGTCTATAAAGGTTGCATAAGTTCACAGCATCTTCTTAATAATACATTAAATCAACACTTCCTTCCCATTCCTTGCTGATCATAAGGACCTGGCAGGATGTTGTGCAAAGAGATCGATAGATGAAGAGCCTGTCATACCAAGGCAGCTCTTCTGGCGCTCCCATCGTCTCTACATCAGCCATTCCAGGATTGTATATGGTCGGAAAACGCTATGCTATGCTATGTTATCCTATGTTATGCTATGTTATACTATGGTACTAGAATATAAGGATATTCTAAAATCAAAAGATATTCTTGATTTACCTAAAACTTCTAAGAGTATAGGATTTCAAAATTAGTAGTATGTAGAATGTACAAGCGAAACCGTTAATTGTTTGGTAGTTTATGGATACGTTATATATTCATAGTGTTCCAAAGATCTAAGCTGACACAAGTATTATTGTTCACGACAAAAACTGGAGACCCTAAATACGTTTATCTCTGGAAATTTCATCAACGCATGAAATATTTCCCAGACTGATGAGCGTATGTCTGTTCATTATTTAAAACACATTTTTGGTGATTCTACAAACTTTTAGATTGAAGATGGCATCGAAAGAAGAGTAATAGTGTGCGGTCGCAATGAAAATTCCGGATCTGTCAGTAAGACTAAGCAAACTTACAAAAAAACTTGGTTTTTCTGCAATCACTGTCCATAACGTTTAAATCGTTCTATTAAAGGTTTGACAACAACCAAGAAGGCTGAGAGTGGAACAAAACGAATCTCAGAAATCACCAGAAGGACGCTAAGATGAAGCAAATATTGCAGAAGAGACCAAATCTTTCTGTATATAAAGGGTGATACGGTCAAAATTTGGTCAAGGGAAAACGCGTGTAAATCGGTGAAATCGTTTATTTAAAAAATCAAATTAAATTTCTTTTTCAAGTTCAATTAGTATAAAATTCAGGAAAAATATTCAGTTAGGCTTCCGCTTTTCCAAATCCGAATTGCCGGGCCTTACGCTTGACCCCTGCCATCAGATTTTGTACAGCCACCTTGTCCACCTTCTTCGCCGCAGAAAGCCAGTTTACGTTGAACTGCTGCTCGTCCTTAGCAGTTTTTTTGGTCTTCTTTAGGTTCTGCTTGACAATAGCCCAGTACTTCTCTATTGGGCGGAGCTCTGGCGTGTTGGGAGGGTTCTTGTCCTTGGGAACCACCTGCACGTTGTTGGCGGCGTACCACTCCATGGCCTTTTTACCGTAATGGCAAGATGCCAAATCCGGCCAAAACAGTACGGAACAACCGTGTTTCTTCAGGAAAGGCAGCAGACGTTTATTCAAACACTCTTTCACGTAAATTTCTTGGTTGACAGTCCCGGAAGCTATGAAAATGCTGCTTTTCAAGCCAAAGGTACAGATGGCTTGCCAAACCAGATATTTCTTTGCGAACTTTGACAGTTTCTGTGTGCTTGAAAATATCTGCTACCTTTCCCCTTCCTTTGCCGTATAAAACTCCTGTCCCGGAAGCTGCTTGTAGTCGGCTTTGACGTAGGTTTCGTCGTCCATTACCACGCAGTCAAACTTCGTCAGCATCGTCGTGTACAGCCTCCAGGATCGCGCTTTGACCGTCGTATTTTGTTTATCATCGCGATTTGGAGTCACTACCTTCTTGTAAGTCGATAGTCCGGCTCGTTTTTTGCTCGATGCACGGTTGTAGACGATACACCCAGCTTATTTGCGGCATCTCGGAGAGATAGGTTAGGTTTCGCTTGAAATCTACCGGCAACTCTCTTTGTCGTCTCAGCGGCTTCCGGTTTTCGATTTCCCCCCGATCCAGACTTCCTGGCTGTCGACAAACGTTCCCCAAACACTTTAATTACATTTGTAACGGTTGATTTGGCAACTCTTAGCGATTTTGCCAACTTTGCGTGCGAGTAGCTCGGATTTTCGCGATGCGCGAGCAAAATTTTGATACGCTGCTCTTCTTGCTTGGACGGCATTTTGACAACTGAAGAGTGAATTCCAAAATCAAAATAGGAGCAACATTCTACACACACACACCTTCAAAATGAGGGGTTCAGGTTTTTTAAATGCAAAATTGAAAGAAATACGTCAAGTTGATATTGACCAAATTTTGACCGTATCGCCCTTTACTGTAGCTACAATAATAACAATGTCCTCAACTTTCATGCATACTTCCAAGCACCGGCAAAGAATGAAGTCGTTCAAGGTGAAAACAGTACAAGATCTGTTCAAGGTGAAACTGATAAACAGAATGTGACTGCTAAAACCGGGCTTGCAAGATGTACCGCTAATATTTGAGGAAGTTTTCTTGCGTGATAGTGGACGATGATACTAATATGCAGGAAGAGTTTTTGCAGCTTCCTGGAATGTCTTAATATACTACCATGCAACGGAACAGCATAGAGGAGCATTTCAGAATGTAAAGAATGCCTAAAGAAGCAATTGTTACCATTTCTACGCAGTAGTGACGCTCCCTCGCTATTCTGGCCTGATTTAGCATCTTTTCACTACGCCAAAGATGTTTTGGCATGGTATAAAGCGGATAGAGTCCATGTTGTACCGAAAGAGGCGAATCCACCTAACTGCTCGGAGCTGGGACCTAACGAGCAGTATTGGGATCTCGTGAAAAGAGAACTCTCTCAATATAAACAACAAGCTACAACTGCAGAAATTTTTTGAAAATCTCGACTAAAAGCAGCTAAAGTGATTGCAGAGAAGTCTGCACAGACCCTAATGGTTAGAGTTAACTCAAAAGTTCGTAGTTTCTTCATGCAGCCAAATTTAGTAACTGGAATTAGTTTTAAGATGACTAATACTGCACAGTCAAATGAATAAAATAAGCATCTAGGATTGAACTAATAGCAAATTTGTTTTATTCCAAATTTAATCTGTCAAGATTTTGTCACGAGCAAGCCTTAGTTTATCCAAAAGCTCTTTGAAAAAATGGCACCTGTCTTCAAACCAAAGAATCAATCTTTCGGCGGTTTATGAGTTCAGTTTGATTTGAATGAGCCAATCGATCAAGTATTAAGGTTCAAGTATGTGCTGGACATGTTCAATTCTCTGAAGTAAATATCTTAATATTTTTAATATAAAACATCAAGCTTTAGTTGCAGTAGTTAACGGATATACTCAGAATTAGTTTAGCAAGGTCCAACAATCTAAGCAGAAACAAAGCTTGAGGTTAAAGTTTGCCCTGTATTATTCTGAAGATTCCTGGGAAAAAAATCGTCTTATATACTAGCAAAACTATCAACCTTTATGTGATTTATCGGTGTAGTTTGAATTAATTACCGTACAAAACCTTAAACTGGACCAAGAATCGAGCTCATTTTAAAGATAATTCAACATAGAGTCTCTGGAATACTTCTGTTTACCTAACAACAAGTCGTTTGCCAAAAATAAACCCAAAATGAGCGGAAGATAGTTTCTCTCCCATGTAGGGGACTATGGGGTGTGAATAGATAGTTCATTAGAACCATATTTGAGCACGATCAAGCGCACATTCTTTTGCCAGTCAAGGTGGTTCATTCGTTCCTGCCTGGACCTACTTCGCATGGGGATGCTTGGCAAAAGATTGTGTGTTTGTTTCGAAATACTACCTCACAATGCCCTCCGCTCAATTTCAAAAACTACTTCTAGAAAATTTTCACATCCTGCCGTGCGCTAACGGAACTATCAATACTTTCGCTTCACAACTTTGTTCTAGCCAAAAAAGTGCTGTCCACTCCTAGCGTTGCTTAGATGCTTTTTTTATTCATTTAACTCTGCTCAGTATTAATCATCTTAAAACTAATTCCAGTTACATAATTAGGCTGAATGAAGAAACCACGAATTTTTGTGTTTACTTCAACCATTTGGGTCTGTGCAGGCTCATGGTGATGAGAAATCATTTCCTTTTCAAACAAAGTCACCATAGATCGTCACTCCGCGTATTGGAGAATTCAAAGTAAAACTATATTAGTGGATTTACCGCAAGCCATTTATGTGTTCTGGTAGCATTATTGACAAGCTCTCCATCTTGTTGAAACATGAAATGATTCATCCATGAATGCAGAAGGATGTCTATCATCCTGATGTTGAAACATCGAATGATAGGCATCCTTCTGCATTCATGGAACAAAGCCTCCCTATAGAACCTTCAGGTATACATCACTCTTGCCTTTAGTCCTTGAAAAACGGGGGCATTACATCCCCCTCGCTGAAGAGTTAGCTTAGAATCATCATATGAGTTGAAAACATGCTTGACATGACGAAAAATACCTGACGACACACCTGTCATTCCTTCGATTCGTCTTTCTATCCTGGCCATTTATCGTCAGAAAAAAGATCAAATAATTGATAGGATTGACCTATCGACGTGATTTGCTTGCAGCGCTCATAAATTGGCCTCAACGTAGTGCATGCGACTTAAAATCAAGGTTTTCAGCCATTAATCCCCGAATTGAGAAATCCAAATTCCCATTTTAACCTGCTATGCCCAAGTAACAATTTTAGTTTTATGCCAACCTTATAGCACTCCTCCCGGCTTTGTTGATAAAGCAACATTAAAAACTTTTTGTCTACCAACACCTCCCCTATGCTTCTTCAAAGCCGAAATTTTTACAAAGCGGCCCACTCTATAGACGGTTGTGAAAATCAGTTAATAAATCCATTAGAAGAGATTTGGAAAAAGCTCTAGTTAAAGATGTTATGACAACCTTCATAAGACCCATTGGCTGCCATGAAAACCAGCATACGGCCAAATGGCCACAGCTGTCAAATTTCACCGTGTTATCGTGGTTGCTTTTGTTTTTTTGTTTTGCTTGATTCGCTGCCCTTCCGAGTAATTTAGCAGTAAGAAATATCCAAG
>JASCZW010020568.1:0-12048 GCA_034211315.2 Aedes japonicus
TGCAGAGGAGTGTGTATTGTAAAATAAAACAGTTGGCACAAATGAAAGAACATCTTTACGGCGAAGTAATTTTGTTTTACAGATGTGTGTTACGGAATAATTTCGATATTTGATTCAAAAAATAGAGCAGCATTTTAGAATGCCGAAGTGAAATTGGAATGATTAAGCGCTTCCGGTAGTGCCTAAAGATTTTTACTGCTTTGAAAATAGTTTAATCTGCGTTAAAATATTTACAATTAAATGAAAAAATGTAATTCCCCCTTCTATTGATGCCTTCATAAATTACCATTTATCATCTAATGTGCAATGACCCTGTCTATGTGCAGACACTAAAAAATACCTTACCTTACCAATCAGACTAAGGCCGGCGTGGCCTCTGCTGTACACAGAAGTTGTCTCCATTCTATTCGGTCCATGGCTGTCACTCGCCAGCCTCGCTGTCTGCGGAGCGTCCGCAGGTCGCCTTCTACTTGATCGATCCACCTTGCTCGTTGCGCGCCTCTTCTTCTTGTACCTGTCGGTTCGTTTTCGAGAACCATTTTCACAGGGCTGTCGTCCGACATTCTTACGGCATGCCCAGCCTATCATAGTCGACCGATTTTCGCAATGTGTACGATGGGAGGTTCTCCCAGCAACTGGTGCAATTCGTGGTTCATTCACCTCCTCCACGTTCCGTCTTCCATCTGCACTCCACCGTAGATGGTACGCAGCACCTTCCGTTCAAAGACACCATGGGTGCGTTGGTTCTCCACTAGCATTGTTCATGTTTCGTGGCTGTAGAAAACTACCGATCTAATTAATGTATTGTAAATGGTCAACTTTGTAGTTCGGCGAACTTTGTTCGAGCTAAGCGTCCTTCGGAGTCCAAAGTAGGCACGATTACCAGCCATAATGCGCCTTTTTATTTCTCTGCTAGTGTCATTATCGGCGGTCACCAATGAGCCCAGATACACGAATTCGTCTACTACCTCGATTTCATCACCGTCAATCTGAACTCGTGCTAGGAGATTAACATTGTCTTCTCGTGAGCCTCTTCCCTTCATGTATTTTGTTTTCGACGCATTAATCACAAGACCAATCCTACCAGCTTCAGCCTTAAGTCTGATGTACGTTTCCGCCATCGTCTCAAAGTTACGTGCTACGATATCAACGTCGTCGGCGAAGCCAAATAGTTGGACAGACTTCCTGAAGATAGTGCCACTCGTGCCCCAGCTCTTCGAATCTCACCGTCCAGTGCAATGTGAAACAACAAACACGACAATCCATCACCTTGCCGTAACTCTCTCCGAGATTCGAAGGGACTCGAGAGCGTCCCTGATACTCGGACGACACACATCACTTGATCCATCGTTGCTTTGATCAACCACGTCCGTTTTTCCGGAAATCCATAAGACAATAAAAGATGATGTGAGTTTTTTTTGACGGTTGTTCCACGGGACAATCCATTTTGAAATGAAATCAAAAAAATATATAAGGGACTGCCTGAATAGGACGAAGTGTAAACTTAAAACTACTAGAAATCTTATTCTTCTTTTAAGTTAACATAAAAACCGGAATTTCTTTCAAAGAGAGTGTAATGGGATTTTTTGATACAATTAATTATGTTTCAGAAATTCATGAATTAATTCCTAATGAAGTTAACTAAAACATTCAATTATAATTCTTTGTTACAGTTAAAACTATATGCAGTCGTTGGTTTTAAACATTCAAAGAAAGAACATTGTTACTTCGGTGAGCAGATAAAAAAATAACGTTTCGGACAATGGGTTTTGAGCAGCACACAATCTAGTTCTCAGTTCAGTGCAGCTTTAATACCTTCAGTGTTCTTAGCAAGATATTTGCTCAACCTTTTTTAATAATTATTTCTTGTGTTTCAGATCCAATAAGGCAATAAATTCTACCAAACTTCTACCAATAGCTTATATAGACAATAGATTTCAAATGAAAATCTACCGTACTTCACCATCTGTTTCTGGATGTGGATTTTTCTCCTCCTTTTGTTCGCTGTCACCTGTCAGCCGTTGAGTTGAATATTGACAGCTGTCACCGTAGTTTCGTCAGGTCACCCACAATTGATACGTTGCGGATGCGTTGACATAAATTTGACAGAAAACCTATGGGAAAACTGTCAAATTCACGTAAACGCATCCGCAACGTATAAATTGTGGGCCAGCCATAACACAGTGGAACGCTAATCTGCAGCATTGCGCCCAGCGGCAACAAACATAACAAAATGATATTTCATTCAATAAATTCAGATTCATAGTGATGCTAGTTTGAGTCTTATTGATGCTTTCATTTCAAATTACAGCCTAGATCGGTTGATGCACGTTTGAAAAATCTTTGTTAGAATCACTTGCAAAACATCGCATGAACTCAAACAGAAAGATTATTTTATTCAAGGGGCGACCCCTGCGTAGTGGTTAACATCCATACCTCTCACGCCAAAGTCACAAGTTCAAATCTCACCCCCGGACGAGTTACGAATATACCCAAAAGGTATTGGAGTGACTACGACGGGAGATGAACCAGCCCAGGGTTGAAAATCTCGATAATAAAGGAAAAAAAATATTTAATTGTAATTGTGTGTAAATATTACTCCACTGATCGATTTCACTCGAATTCACGGTATGCACTTTTTACTAATAATCAGCAATCCAGCGAGTTAAAGTTATATGCCACTTTCTGACAAACAGACAAATTACCAATTTCGACTCCAACAATTCAGAATATACTCTTTTCGAGAATATATAATGGTGGGTTCGGTTTGTTCATGAAAGTGTCAAATACACTTTTCAGTTGTAAAATTAAAATGCAACGCCATCCATACTGAAAATTTATTTTCGAAATTTCGCTCTCACTCGTTTCGTAAACACTCGTTTTGAATTTTATGAAACATTACATGTCATCTGGTGAAATGCTATCTTTACACTTTCTTGTACAATGTACGAAATGAATTTGAAATGAAGACCAGCCAATCGCTGCTTGTCTTCAATCGTACTCAAGCATGTTTGTGTAGCTGCTAGGTCGAGAATTATAGCGTCATACACGTTTATTAAAGCTTGTGGCCTAGTGAGATCAATCA
Source organism: Aedes japonicus (assembly GCA_034211315.2). Taxonomy (NCBI): domain Eukaryota; kingdom Metazoa; phylum Arthropoda; class Insecta; order Diptera; family Culicidae; genus Aedes; species Aedes japonicus. Next base: position 3,086 of record JASCZW010020568.1, read on the forward strand.
CGGACTTATTAACAGCTCTTCCCAAAAATACAGGATCGAACCCCATGTCAATAACATTTTAAAACCAAGCTGAACAACTCCTCGAGGTTGCGCTAATTTCAAAAACATATCGAGTCGATATAGTAGATGTGTCAGTTATTCTTGCAACCACCACCGTTTCTATTCGTAGCTTGTGTTCGTACTATGAACGAATGTTCTTTCTGTGTCCATAAATGTCTCTTGTTATTCTTGTGACAGTTTGCGCGTGTGGCATTGAATACGAATATAGCTTCATAAATAGTACAAATCAGATTCGTTGCAGAAAACATCGAATAAATTCCTTAGTTCTACCTTCGATTTCGTTGTATAATTTTCAGTGCTGGAAATCAAGAAGGAAACTGCTTGGTTGGAAAATAACAAAACTGTAGGGGTTCATCAACCATCATGTCAGGTACTAAAATACGATGGCGTACCACTGGATAAGGCGTTACACTGGGTAATTACCAAGATTTGGGAGGGCGAGCGTTTAGCGGAGAAAAGGATAAAAGGTATCGTGTGTCCCATCTACAAACGCTACATCTAACGTGCAATGACACTACTGGGTGCCACCGACATGTCACCAATTGAAAAGGAGTTCATGGGGCATTACGAAGCGCGATTCATTGAATGCAGCGCTTCCACGGACCAGATTTTCAAGGCATGGCAAATTTTATTGAAATGCCGAGAATATAACGTGTCTACATATCATCTATACGTCGATTTCAAAAAGTTAAAAAGAGCAAAACGATACATAGAAAAAAATTATGAATTTTAACAAGCGCGTGAAATTTCCCATCGTTTAATCCCAAGCCAAAGGAGGCGTAAACAACGAAATTGCAATCTTGCAAGCGCCATACAACAATGTTTGCAGTCTTTCATACAACATCTTATCGTTATCTGGCGTTATCTGGCTTAAATTTACATGAAATATCTGATTATTTTCTGCCCAATCTAGTATTCCTTTCATATGCATTAGATAACGCAGCAAATTCAATGTTTCTTTTTAGCTGTGTATATTGCCAATTTCACATTATAAAGACGCATATAACGCCACGGTACGTTCTGCCCCAGTTTAAGTTTTGCATAGTTCTGTCTAAATATTCTGAAAATACGTGGAATTATAGTGACGTTTTGATACTAACTTGAAGTTTTGTTATGTGCGATACATGTAAAGTGAATTCATTTTGAACCATGGATATCAACGCATAGTAAAAGCTCATTTTAATGTTTTAATCAACCCCCGAGCATCCTGACAGATAAGCTTAGTTTCACATACCCATCTACAAATTGTAGATGTCTCTGCCGTGCTTATACAAAAGGGCCATCTTTTCTCGATACTACCAACAATCAATATGCAATTAGTGATTTGAATTTGGTTCACTGTTGTAGAACCCCTTGGTCCGAATTAAACCTTGAAGTCAGCACCTTGTTGTACATATTTGCGCCTTTGTTTTGATTTGCTGTGTGATTTTGACAGAAGATTTGAGAGTGTGTTTATGTGAGTTCATTATTAGGGGCGCATTATTAAGCTTGGGACCGAGCTTGGAACCGATGTGCTAGTACTGACTGAGCCAAGAAAAAAATCGTTTTTATATGGGACCTACTCGTCTTAGAGTTAGTCTATGATACTACCGCTTCTTAGCTTTGGAATGCATATTTTCGTTTCCTTATGTGTGGATGTTAAAAATAGTGCAAGAACGATGTGGCTTGCTTTCCAATAATTTGATTTCGATTGTATCGAATATTAATCATCTAAATCATCATTACTTGAGAATGGGAATGAGGGAAAAATAAACAGAGACACGTCTCCTAGCACCAAGCATAAAACTTGATGAAGTTCTATCTTTGCTTGTTAATTTATTTGGTAGGCTCGATTTCGTTAGCTTTGCAGATCCGATAATTCATTGTTGTTCTTGGTTAAGTTTATTCACCTTTCTGTTTCAAACACACAGCGATGAAAAAAAAATCCAATACGTCATGTGAGCTTGAAAGATAAACGACAGCAAGCTCTAATGCTACAATTGCTCCCCTTAGCAAAGTGATTGTTTTTCTTTGCTTCGGTGGCTTCGGTAGTAGTCTAAGTCTCGAGTGTGTTTATGCGCTCCCAACATAAATTCTCTCCCAAGCAGCATGCAGCGGTCACAAATGGTTACAGCAACTTGATTGTGACTTTTATGAGTCACAAAGTAAAGATTGGACTCGGAAAAAATGCGACACTTTGTTTTGGGCGTAACTTTTTATCGCGTGGATAAAAATTAATGAAATGTTGAGTAATACTAGTTTAGAGTGTTATGCTTATGTGTGCAAAATTGCGATCTGTCAAGTAGTTTTCAAGATGCATTCGAAACAAGAAGAGCTACGCCAGGAGATCTTGGGCGTGGTGATCGATAATCCTGGTCAGTCGCACAGATGAATCGGCAAAAGGCTTGGAATCCACCATTCCACCGTGCCCCGCGTTGTGAAGATGTTCCAGGAGACGAAGACCATTGAGCGGCACAGTGGAAGCGGCCGAAAACCGAAACCCAGAGAAGGCGCGAAAGATAAGGCAGTACTTTGAGAATAACCCGTACCTTTCCACCCGAGACCTGGCCAAAAAGGTCAATTCGTCGAAGTGGTTCGTCCAGCAGACCATGAAGCGGGCTGGGCTACGTGTTTTTAAGGTCAGGAAGGCGCCAAACCGGATTGACAAACACGGTGGCCGAATTGCGGAAACTGTACCGTGAGTGGCTGGTCAAGCCAGGCTGTCTCGTCATGGACGACGAGACATATAATTATGAATCCAAGTCGCACTGGAACATAAAAAAAAGATTTATTTCACGATCACTACTGTTACATCGATCACTTCTAACTAAGAACTGCCCAAATAATTAATATTAATCCCTATTTATAACCTACGTTATGCTAACTATGCTATTTATGTGCCTGCCTATTTGGAACAACAGTGACATCGGCTGATCGGGTCTGAAGTTCAGAATTCTGCTGATGGTGCTTGATTGGTTACCGAGTGGCATCGGTTGCTGGTGTCTGAAGTCCAGGGTTATGCTGACGGTGCATGTTCGGTTGCCAGGCCATGGTTTCCTGCTGACTGGCTGTTGGTTCTGGTGCGTGTTGTATCATAACTATATATCAAGGCGGACACCAAACAAATCCCCGGCCTAGAGTTTTTTGTCGGTACGTCCCGCATGGAGGTTCCGGAAGAGTAAGTTGAACAAATTTGCGAAGAAGTACTTGTTGTGGCAGGTGATCTGCGAGTGCGGACGGTGCAGCAAGCCGTGCGCTACAACCGGCACCATAAACGGGCAGATATATCGAGAGGAATGCTTGAAGAAACGTTTGCTGCCCTTCCTCCGCTCTCACCGTGGTCCCACGCTGTTTTGGCCGGATCTCACTTCGTGCCATTACGCCAAGCCTGTAATGGATTGGTACGAAGCGAAGGGCGTTGATGTGGTCCCGAAGGATGCGAACCCGCCAAATACACCAGAACTTCGTCCGATCGAAAAGTTTTGGGCGATAATGAAGAAGAAGTTGAAGAAAAGCGGAAAAACATTCAAAACCGATGAAGCTTTAAAGAAAAGCTGGGAGAAATTGTGTAAGGAAGATGGACAAAGCCTCGCCCAAGATCTCATGAGCAGTGTTAAGAGAAATGTACGAGCATTCAGCTTGGGGGAGGAAATTCAATAAATAAATCATGCCAAAACATAGCTAAAATATAGTTATTAAATCCCTGAAAATATGAGAAGTATCCGATTTAAAATGAATTTTTGGTGAATTTTTGTGTGTCTCATTTTTTCCGAGTCCAATCTTTAGTAACTTCTAGTGAAGTGGTGCTCAGCCTTACACAGGTCGCGGGCCGAATTCAAATTTTCCAATAACATCACGGGCAACACTGTTTTTTATGTATTTTATATTTTTAAACAGGGGTATTTTACCCATAAGGTTTTGTTTGATAAACAGTTGTTCATTGATTATTCACTTAACATTTCGTACCCAATCATATTAAAACAGATCAATGAAACATTTTTTAATCAGGGTATTTTTATTCTATAAATACATCACTGTAGAAGTAGCAAACAAACAGTACCTCAATGTGAGATTTGCTTAAATTTATCTTCTGCTTACTTATCTAAGTTTGCTTTGATACCTAACGATGTAAAACGTAGCTTGTTCTCCAAGTGTTCATCATAAAGCTTGTTTCTGGCAGTTGTATAGGCTTCATTTGAAATTTTTTCGGAGCACTTTTAGCATTAACACTGAACGGTGTACAAACAATTCTAAATGGCTGTTCGTTTGCTTTGAAATCTTGGAATCGATCAGAAAAATCTGCTTGCAGAGAGGAAACTGCAACGACATACCTGATTTCATCGCATTCTTTGCATGATCCAAGCGTAGAGAAATGAGACAAATTTCTTGATTTAAGCTGCATTTTCCACAGCGTCAATTTCTGCTCAAAAGATTTGATGTGCTTGAAAAGATTGTGAACAAACTTATTTTTCCCCTGAAGTTGCACATTCAAATCATTCAGATGTGTCGAGATGTCAATCAAGAATGCTAAATCCGCCATCCATTTTTGATCATCGAACTGATGAACTGCCTTTCATTTTTGTTTCATAAGCTCTGTGATTTCCATCTTGAGATCGTAAACACGTTAAGAATTTTTCCCCTGCTGAACCAACGAACTTCAGTATAGAAAAGAATGTCTCCATATTCTACGTCTAGCTTGGACAAAAAAGCTTGGAATTCTCGATGATTAAGAGCATTTGGTCGAATAAAATTAACGACCTTAATGACATCCTCCATAACGTTCTTGAACCTTACATTTTTAGCACAATTTTTTAGCAAATTTTCCTGGTGTATGATGCAGTGATAATGCATGAATCGCTCACTCACACGTTGAAAACATCAACACCTTTTGTGGTGCCTTTGAGCGGAAATAAACATAGGAGCTCTTCAGTAATCTCAAATGTCTTGGAAACACCCCTAACAAAAACCGCTAGTTGAGCGGCGCCTGAAATGTCCGTACTTTCATCCAGTGCCACCGAAAAATATGAGAAGTTTGCAGCTCTTTCGTTCAACCTATTTTGCATATCGTCTGCAATTTCTTCAACTCTACAAGTAATCGCAACTCGCGACAGAGAAATCAGCGAAAAACCTCAGCTTTGGGCTGGCCATTCTACGTTTGCCACTGCCTTCAAACAATCTTTTACGAAATCACGGTCCGAAAAAGGTTTCAAGTGTTTTGTTATCTTTCCGCAACACCGATTCTGTGCAAAACTGAATGTTCAGAAGAGCCAAAATTCGGTGCTAGCAAGAACACATTCAGGCACTCCGTCAGAATATTTGCGATTATTGTGTTTTGTGATGCTCTCCTCTTTTTGTTTTGACTGATTGAACCGGAGATCTGTATAGAAGAATCCAAGTTGAAAAAAGAAGAAGACACCGAGTGGTGATAAATCTGACAGCTCCCATGTTAAAGTATAAGACGAACGTTTTGAAATGCTTCCAATAAATTCAAATGAAATTTTAACTTAAATGCGGTTCTTTGTATGATGTAAGGAAAATCCTAAACTGCAAAATAGGGGCATTATTTTGCTTTATCCTTTTATTTTGCTTGAAAATATCTTTATTGAAATTAGTTTTGGATTTTTCTTACATCATACAACAAACCGCTTTTAATTAGAATTGCATTTGAATATTTTAGAAGCATTTTAAAATGATCGTCCTATACTTTTACATGGGAGCTGTCAGATTTATCACCACTCGGTGTCTTCTTCTTTTTTCAACCTGGATTCTTCCATAGAGAAATGTGTCGGTATCATCCTGTGTGAGTGAAGGAAATCGGCAGCCCTAAGTTTGCACCTTTAAACTGAAAAAATGATACATTAACAATTGAAATTCGTTCCATAAAAAACGTATTCATGACCCATTAAACTCTGGTCAATATCCATAATAAAATGGATATGATCCATAACATTTATCAATGTGATCCGTAATTTATATAAAACTTAGCAATAAAATGTCAAAAAAGTACCGTTAAATATCTAGGGTATGATCAATGGAATTGTATGGATTACCCATAAACATATAGCAAATGTTCCATAAAATGTTCAATATCATTCCTTAAAGTTGTAAAATTGATCCTTAGAATGTTACGTTTGTGAACTTAAATATATACACATGATCAATAAATTATTGATCCAATCGTCAATGATCCATGAAAATTAACCACAAGCTTCTAAATATGGCCCATAGGAAATAAACTTAAAATAATATGTAGGATCCATAAATTATTCCAGAACTATTACAATGTTGGGTTTATATATTTTTTAATTTTGGCTGCGAGGAAATCGATCCTTGACTGCGCTACTACTCAGATCTATTAACATGTCTGTTTCTTTAGATATGCGGCTCAAATATTGCTATTAAAGAAGGGTCGCTTTTTAGAAGATTTTAAATTTGTTAAAGAGCACTCGTGCATGTAAAGAACTATGGATGATTTTCCTATATTAATATCATCACTTTGCAATTCATCCTACTTAAAATTAAACAATGGACAGGTGACAGAATAAGTTAGTAATGTTTGTTATTTTTATTAAAAGTAAGCAAACATTATTAGAAAACAAAACCGATCCTTCAACTGCCCAATTGTTTGATTCATCGTAGGACGAATAAAGGAACAATGAGATAAATATGGGGGCAGTTACTCTACATGTCATAAGGCTACATAAGGCTTGATCAAACTGTTATTTAAGCTTTTTTTAATAAAATTATGCCGTGCAAACGCTTGCCGTCCAACTCGCTATCGCTCGTCGGACCTAACTACAAAAAACATCCTCCGTTTACATTATACCGGGCAAATGCTTGAATCAGTCGTTAACTTGAAGAGGATATCGGAAACATCGACCGCTTTCTACTTCCTTAGTTCTTCAATTGCTCAACAGGCAACATTGATATTTCTAGTACTTGGAGTACAGCATAACAAATCGTGGCTACTATTTCACATTGTACAATATAGTGTGTCTAACTGAGGAGCTATTTGATTTTTTTTTTTTTTTCTGAAAACCAATGTTTGGAAAAATTGTAGTAGAGAATATTTTCTATAAGAATAATTTACTACGGATCATTTCTATGAGTTTATATATTATTATTCATTGTTTTATGGAACAAGGACAATTTATTTATGGAACATTTTCAATAATTTATGAATCATGTGCACGTATTTTAGTGCACAAATGTTACATTCTGTGTATCAATTTTGCAAGTTTAAGGAATGATATTGAACCGTTTATGGAACATTTGCTATATGTTTATGGGTAATCCGTACAATTTTATTGATCATACCCTAGATATATAACGGTACATTTTTGACATTTTATTGCTAAATTTTGTATAAATTATTGATCACATTGATAAATGTTATGGATCATATCCATTTTATTATGGGTATTGACCAGAGTTTTATGGGTCATGAATGCGATTTTTGTGGAACGATTTTAATTTTTTAATGTATCGTTTATTAGTTTTTATATGCAAAAGTATGTTTGCCAAGGAAATCTGTGCGAGTCACCTTTGTTGGAGGGGACCGAATGCTTGTGTTCGTTCGTTCATTGTCTCTTCTCTTTATTGGTAATTCGTTTGTTCAGCAAAGACTAAAGAATTGAATAATGTTACTATAAATTAGAAGAAAAATTAGTAATCTCCATTTAATTCCAACTACCTTTGCTTATCTTCGACAGATACGCGTATTTCGTCTACAATGTGCAGACTTCTTCAGTGTCTCGTACTAATAACTAACAGTCGAGTTATTAGTACGAGACACTGAAGAAGTCTGCACATTGTAGACGAAATACGCGTATCTGTCGAAGATAAGCAAAGGTAGTTGGAATTAAATGGAGATTACTAATTTTTCTTCTAATTTATAGTTACAAGTATTCCACTAAACAGCTCAAACCCTCTAGGATTGAATAATGTTGTTTTTCGCACTCACTTCGGGCTGTCAATTTTTTCACACGATGGCTGCGACAACATTAGCATTAACTAATGTGCCATTAACATGCTTTTTAAGCAGCCCACGGGCCGCGAAAAATCATCTGGCGGGCCACATGTCGAACATCACTGTTCTAGTGGTCTGCAACAAGTGTGCTACCAGGACTGTTAGAAGGTTAGAAATATCCACTGTTTAAAATTAGGGAAAATTACAACATATCGTCAGCATTATATTCATCAAGAACAAATATGAGCTTCAGAGCTTTGAATATAACAGTCGATGTAAATACGTTCAATTGATAATTTGTTCTAGGATTCATTCGATTTGACAGAACCAGTGAGCCAAGATTATCGGGGTGCATTGACCTTACTCTGGAGCTGTCAAGTTGTTACCGTGTTGATTTTAATAACATCATTATTCACATATGAGGAACAGACATGATAATTTCTTCAATTTTGATCATATTTTGGTGTACTTAATGCCTTATTGTACTACAAAAGTATGAGTTATGCTGGTTTTTGTAAAAATTCATAAAATTTCATTACATTAAAGCTATAGTTTTGAAGATTTGAGCATATTTAATGAGTGGGTCATTCTACCCAACCAGTGCATTTTGTACTTTTCTCCTTTATAGTTGCCCTCATATTTTTTTGTGACTCTAGGGCGGATTGTAACACCCATAATCGAGGGAGATTAGAGGAGGAGGGGGTGGAGGCTTTCCCCCTTTTAGTTGTACCACTGATCTGAAGTATTCAGCTTCTTGTGCAACGTTGTCTAAGACCCCTACTTTCTATATACTCAGGATTTCGAGATATGGCTTATTGAAACCATCCAATTATAGACCTTTGCATTAAAAACGGTTCAGCCCTTCTTGAAGATAGCATCTCTGGTAGCGATTTTCAACAACAGTCCCAAAACTTTAACATCCCAAGCGCTCTGGGATTCCTACTTCACCTATTCC